>CAUYSK010031504.1:0-22603 GCA_963575035.1 Avahi laniger
ATTCAGTCAAAAGGCCACACTCAAAAACCCAGAAGGCCACATTTGGCCCCAAGTCCTCCACAGATTTCCCACTCCTAAATGTAGTGACAGATAGGAGTCTAGTTTCATTTTTCTGAATGTGGCTATCCAATTTTCCTACCACCATTTATTAAATAGGGTGTCCTTTTCCCAATATAAGGGGATTGTTGGCTTTGTCAAAGATCAATTGGCTGTAAATATGTGGCTTTATTGCTGGGTTCTCTATTCTGTTCCATTGGTCTATGTGTCTATTTTTATACCAGTACCATGCTGTTTTAGTTACTATAGCCTTGTAATATATTTTGAAGTCAGGTAACGTGATGCTTCCAGCTTTGTTCATTTCGCTCAGAATTGCTCTGGCTATTTGGGCCCTTTTTTGGTTCCATATGAATTTTAGGATTGTTTTTTCTGATTCTGTGAAGAATGACATTGGTATTTTGATAGAGATTGCATTGAATCCATTGATTGCTTTGGGCAATTTGGTCATTTTAATGATATTGATTCTTTCATTCCATGAGCATGGAATGTCTTTGCCTTTGTTTATGTCATCTTCAATTTCAACAGTGTTTTGTAATTTTCCTTGCAGAAATCTTTCACTTCTTTAGTTAAATTTATTCCTAGGTGTTTTTTATCATTTTTGTAACAATTGTAAATGGAGTTTCTTTCTTGGCTGGATCATTATTAGTATATAGAAATACTACTGATTTTTTTCATGTTGATTTTGTAACCTGCAACTTTATTGAATTCACTTTTCAAATCTAAGACTGTTTGGTGGGGTCTTCAGGTTTTCTAGATATACAATCATATCATCAGGAAAGAGGGACAGCTTGACTTCTGCACTTCCCATTTGGATGTCTTTATTTCTTTTTCTTGCCTAATTTCTGTGGCTAGGACTTCCAGTACTATGTGGAATAGGAGTGGTGAAAGTAGAGAGACTATATAAAATATTTATATATTTGTGTGTATAAATCTAACAAAATATGTACATTATCTATATGCTAAACATTTCAAAATGCTGATGAAAGGAATAGAGAGGATGACCATGATCATAGATTGGTAGGCTCAACATAGTAAAGATATGAATGCTTCCAAAATTGGTCTATGGATTTAACATAATCACAATCAAAATCCCATCTGGGATTTTTTGGTATAGATAAGCTGATTCTAAAATTTTTAAGCAAAGACAAAGGACCTAGATTAGCTCGAATAATTCTGAAAAAGAAGAATAAAGTTTGGGGCATCACACTACTAAATTTAAAGCTTACTATAAACCTAGAGTATTCAAGATAAGCATTTGTAGGCAAAAGGGTAAATTTATAGACCCATGAAACAGAACAGACAGTCCAGAAATAGGCATATAAAATATAACTGATTGGTATTTGATGAAGAAGCATATGCAATTCAATGGAGAAAGAGCAGTCTTTTCAACAAATATTTATTAAATCAATTGGATATCTCCCTCTCTCTCACTCTCTCTCTCTCTCTCTCTCTCTCTTTCTCTCTCTCTCTCAAAGAGATCCTCAACCTAAACCTCACACCTTGTACAAACAGTATTTCAAATAAATCATCTATCCAAGTGCAAAACTATAAAACTCTTGGAAACATATAGGAAAAAATGTTCTGGATCTACAGTTAAGAGAAGAGTTCCTAAAAATGACACTAAAAGCATGATTCATTTTTAAAGTTGATAAAGTATACTTCATCAAATTTTAAAAGTTTTGTGCTGTAACAGATACTGTTAAAAGGATGATAAGACACTACAGACTAGGAGAAAATATTTGTGAGTTCCATATCCTACAAAGGACTTGTATTCAGTACATGTATAGAACTCTCAAAACCCAACAATAACCCAATTAAAAAAGGGACAAAAGACTTGAACAGTCACTACCAAGACTCCATGAAAGTCGGTATTTCCCTTACTGTAATATGAAATGAACTCAGCTTTGCTTTATCAACAGGTTATTTGGGGGGTATTTTTGGGAAACCATTATCTTATTTGCTAAATTTTAACTCCTCAAACAATTTTATCTGATGCTAATTTAGTTTCAAGTTAAATTAACTCTAGATCATTAAATTACTTTACAGTTATAAAAATGATCCTTGGCCAAGCACAGTGGCTCATTCCTGTGATCCCAGCACTTTGGGAGGCTGCAGCAGGAGGATCACTTGAGGCCAGGAGTTCAAGGTTGCAGGAGCTATGATCAGGCCACTGTATTCCAACCTGGGTGACAAAGAAAGACCCTGTCTCAAAAAAAAATAAAAAATTCTTTAATAAAATATTTTTAACATAATATTTTCCTACATGTCAGTAGGAAATCCATCTAAATATAAGCCTGCTATGTAAAAAGTATTATGTATGTAAATTTGAGATTTATTTTTCTGACTTTTCTGTGCATAAAATATATAAAATAATTCTCAGATAACAATCATCATCATTTCAAATGTTCAAATGTTTGCTTTTAATGGGAGTGGTGCCACATCTTTCTTATTTTTATTTTTAAGAAGATTATCCAAATTCTTTTCTATTAAATATAAATTGGCTCTTTGCTTTAATCAGATCCATTTTACTATTTAAGAAGAAATTGAGGAGGATGCATTTCAATACTGGAATTAATTAATGAATATTGAAAGCAAAAGACAGAATAATGTAGTCTGATAGAAATGGATAGGCAGAAAAACACTAAAAATTTCATTTATTAGAATTAAAAAGAAAGCAAAGAAAAATTATAGTTTGTACAACAGTAACCTGGTTTTCTGAGACAGAGTTCATGAAAACACATGCTTTCAGTAAACCCTTTTTCACCCCAACTGCTTTGCTCTATTATTCATATGAAGAAAAACCTAAGAATTAAATGTTTGTTCAAACTTTTAAATGCTAATATACAATCCTAGGCAAAACTAATATAATAAAATTTCTACCATTAGTAAATGCAATACAAAGAAATATTTAGATTTTTATAAAAGATTGCTGTTTTTCTTTTTCTCCAGAATAACTGTAAAGAACGACAAAAGCAAATTCGTATTCAGTATAAACCTTCTCTTTTCCAGCATGTGGGTACACATTCATCGTTACCTGGAAAAGAACAACATTACAAAGTAAGATTTTGACATGTAACTTCAGTAATATACAATGTTTCATCAGCTTATTAAATACTATTCAGAAAAAGAGTGATGACATGAGACAAACTATAAAATATCACTGTTTAAGCACAATTCATCTTATGACAGAACTATATGTTGTAAAGAATGTTCATAAATTGAGCAATCATTTTTTAAAGACCCAAGTTATCTATCATGGTAAGAAAAATCCAGCCTACATAAACTTCTTTGCCTTCCTGCTCCTAGCTCTGCAGTTCAAATAATAAGACTAAGAAATTTTTTGAAAATTATAATAAAATTTACTATTTTATTCAAAAATTATACAAGACTATTTCAAAAATAAAATATTTTATTATTTAAATGTATCAAAATTTTTATTTCAGACCACTATTTGTCTTACCAGATGAAGAAAAATTCAACATTGTTTGATTTTTAGTCATTATTAAATTTTGCATCATTTTCAGAAACAGTATAATTGATCATTGACTTCACACCTTGGTAGAGTAGAAGAAACAAAGAAGTGAGAGTCAAAGCACCTAGTTTTTGGTCCTGGTGACTCAGGGCACATACACATGACATTGGGCAAGCCCTAATAGTCCTCTGTGTTTTCTTTATCTATTAAAATCTTTGAAGATTTATAATTAAATGATCCTTAAGGTTTCTTCTACATTTGAAATACTACAGACATCTATACCCTTCATATCTTCACACAACAAAGGAAATGGTTTTTTCAGTCCTCTGTCAATTGAATAAGAAGTGCACGTATACATCCTTCCATCATTCCTAACCTGCCCCCTTTCTGCTTTTCTCCTTTATGTATTGCACTGCAGTCATTGGAACGGTGCCTAGAACATAATGTGAACTCAGTAAATGTTAGCTATTGGCTATCAGGCAAGGTGGAATGCAAGCATAACAGTGTGTAGCAAACAAGACAAAGAAGTGCCTAGAATAATGAAAATGTAACTCTAATGAATTTTTATGCAAAAAATCACACCATCAGAATACGTAAAACATAGCTGCAGATGATACAGAAAGAAATTGGTGCTATTATAATGGGATTCTTTTCTTCCATTATATTTGCCAGATAAAATACTTTAACCTCATCTTTGTAAATTTATGATATGTTAAGTAGAATGTACACATAATTCTTCATATTTTGATCTTATAATCTTGGCTTTTTTCCTTTTTATACTTCATACCATGTAAAATAAACAGAAATCAACAATTTAATAATATGTCAGATGTGATTATATTTCAATTATTCTTAAAATTTCTAACAGGATATCTATTACTAGGAGTTTCATATTTCTAATGGCTTCTTTAAAGATTATCAGAATCGTTTTTCAGAAAAAATGTCATAACAAGGATTAAACTAATTCTCAACTTTCTTAATCAACTACATCATATTTTTAAAAATTAAGCCTTCAATAATAAAGTGGTAAGTATAAAAAATTAACAAATATATAGAAAATTATCAGATATTTGTTAATTTTATATTATTTTAAATCCTTATATTCTATGTATGTTCAACTTGTTGCTGTTTTCCTTAAAATTCATTCCTTTAAGTCTTTCCAAAAAACTTTTTTTTTTTTTTTTTTTTTGAGACAGAGTCTCACTCTTTTGCCTGGGCTAGAGTGCTGTGGCGTCAGCCTACCTCACAGCAACCTCAAATTCCTGGGCTTAAGCGATCCTTCTGCCTCAGCCTCCCGGGTAGCTGGGACTACAGGCATGCGCCACCATGCCCAGCTAATTTTTTTTTCTATATATTTTTTAGCTATCCAATTAATTTCTTTCTATTTTTGGTAGAGACAGGGTGTCTCGCTCTTGCTCAGGCTGGTCTTGAACTCCTGAGCTCAAATGATCCGCCTGCCTTGGCCTCCCAAAGTGCTAGGATTACAGGCGTAAGCCACCACGCCCGGCCTCCAAAAAACTTTTATGTAAAATTTGTTCCTTTACCAATTAAATTTTAATATTACACTTATCATAAAACTTTTTTAATGTAAGATAAATTTTCTATAGTTTTATTGAACAGAAAAATAATTTCATTTCTGTTTATCTAGCTTATAGTTCCAAAATAATTTAATAAAACAAAAAATGTCTTTTTAGTGATGAACTTTCTTAAATAGTTTTTAAATTTTTTTAAATTTCCTTAGATCTTCAACTTAAATGTTCATTACCATTTCATACTCTATAGTAAATATAAAAAATTTCTTTTAGAAACAACTACAATATTTTCTTATTAATAAATGGATAATTTCTGAAAATTCAAATAAAATACTTTAAGTTTTTCTATTAATTGATAAGCAAGCTAATAGTGTATTTGCTAATTCTCCATCCTACATGAAAAGTTATTTTCCTTTCACTGCAGTGTACTGGACACAGGGCCAAGTGTTTAAATTATTGGAAATAGGGTTGTAACAGATAAAATACAGGATGCCCAATTAACTTTGAGTTTCAGTTAAACAAGGACTTTTTTTGTATGTACGTCTCATTTGTTTTGTTATTGCAGTCGTTATTACTAAATTTGACAAGCCTAGTGGAGGTGATAGAGGGAGAGGGAGCACAAGAATACTTCCCATTAAAATACTTTAACTGAATTCCTGTTTAGGGTTATGCCCTTGACTTTTATTAAAGGATGATATACTGTATGACAGTTATTTAAAGTTCCATGTTTCTCTTCTATTTAAAAATACATGTGACAATTTTCTTTTAGAACTTGAGGCTAGAAAAAGATATTCCTTCCCAAAGAACTGTCATGATTCTTTTGGTCCATTGTGGGGTTTTTTTTTCCCCCTTTGACTACCAAGAAATTCAAAATTTCATATGAAATGTAGTATCCATATTATCTTATATTCACAGTAGAATTTCTTCAGTCCTCAGTTTATATTTAATCTCTTCCTTTCTTTCATATATTATTATTAAAGGATTATTGTATGTGATTTCACTTTAAGTTACCATAAATCTTTTCTATATTTATTTATAAAGTATGAAAATCAAATAAAATGAATGTTTTAAAATATTTGTACATTACCTACAACAGTTTGTTGTCTGTAATGATAATCTGACCATACAGATTTCACTGGAATCTCACAGATGGAAATCTACTTTCAATAATTTTAATCCTATGACAGCATTAAAATTGGCATTGTCTAACACATCATAAGAATTATATCTTTTGCCAATGTAAAGTTGTTTATAATGGGTAGTGGTGTCAAAGAAGACACAATAAGGAAAGAATACTATTAAGAAATTGTCATGAAAATAATTACATCTTTATGAATTAATAACATGTTATTTCCAGATGTTACAGACTTTTTATTTTTATTTCAGAAAATATGAAGATAATAAGCATAAACAAGAAGAAACTCTGTAATACCTGGAACCTCAGATAACCTTGATTTCTATTGGCATGTTTCAGAAATTATAATAATGAAAATGCATAACTATCTACAAGAGAAGTAAACAACGAGCAAACCAGTAGACTTGAAAGTATTGAATGACCTCTTAGGTCAAGAAAAAATAAAACATTTATGATGTTCGTACCCTATTGCAACTTAACTTAAAAATAGTAAAAGCAGGGAAGTTCTTTAAAATTAAGAACAATAGATAGTCTGACCTTACTTTATTGATTTTTATTATGGCCATCACATAATCTCAATAAAGAGTTATAAGTTCAGAAATGTGCCATTGTCACAGACAAGTTCCGGGTGAATTGGTGTATGCTCTTATTTATTTTGTTAAGACATGTAAAGAAATAGAAAGCATGTACTTAAGCAATCCTGGATCTGGCAGCGCCACAGTATCGTTTTGTCTTTTAATAAATGCATTTAAAACTATAAACTTACCCCAAGTGCCATTTGAGCTAATTATTAAACATCTTGATATGTACGTATTCTGACAGTTCTAAAGATTTCATAGTTTCTATTATTATTGCCTTCTTAACCCATGGATTATTTGGGAGCATGTTTGGCTTTTTTCAAATATATTGGGGTTTTTTTCCATCTTTATTGTTAATTTCTAATTTAATTGCATTGTCATTATAGATCTTTATGTATACGATAAAATTTGAGAATTGTTGTGAATCCTTGTGTTCCATATGGCTTTGAAAAGAACGTGTAGTCTCTGTGCACTCCTTTTGAAATATGTTGTTTCATTTCTTTTTATAAATGTTGGTTTTGTGCTTTAAAATTGTTTAAAAGTATTCCTATTTATTGGGTACAGGATGCTCTTACATCCTTTTAAATTTTGTTGTTCAAATTTTTTACTCCTTACTAATTTTTGTCTGCTTGATCCATCACTTTTGGGCATCTATTAAAATTTCCTACAATTTTTCTTCTTGTTGTTTTTCTAATATTACTTTATTTATTGTGAACAATAAGACATTTATTTCTTGTCCTTCAGTCATATATCACAAAAGTCTTAATTTCATACTGCTGTCCTATCCTTGACCACCAAAACTTCACACTTTTACCTCAGTATGAATTGTATCACATATCAATTTATAAAGAGAATGTGAAAAATGAAGTGTTTATGTGTGTCCATTTTATTCTTTCCTTTAAGAAGAAACGAAGATATTATATATGTTACAATGATTTTAAATTTGATTTAAATTTTGAACTTTTATTTATTCAATGTGATTTTTCACATCGATTTCAAAATTTTGAACTCTTAAAATTAAATCTTCCAGAGCATATTCCAAGCTAGTACGAAGAATTAGAACTTAGTCTAGGTACAGTATTTCTCAAAAAGATAGCTACATTGCTTGAAAAGGTACTTACTTGGACTTCTTAGTCTATCATCTAAGACTAGAACAAAATACCTGAAAGGCTGAGACCACACACTAGCATAGGTATTAAAAGAGGTTGTTTAACATACTACTGAATGTTACTAAAAAGCTGAGATGCTTTCAAGGGTGTCCCACTTTGGCACTCAGAAAGAGGCCTTTGAACCCTGACCGAGATACCATGAGAGTGAAAGATGCTAGAAGGAAAAAAGAGAAGAAAGATAAAGATAGCCTTAAAAATTCAACCCACTTACCACTGTCCTTAACTCAGGATTAAGAGGATTTGGGTGGTCAGCACAAAGCATTTCTGGAAAATATTTCTAATGTATTCAGGAAAGATACCCCCGCTTTCATCCCCATCCCTACTGATCCCCAGTGGTGGATGTTTGGAGGGCCCCACTTACCACCCATGGTCTCTGGTCTGAGGTATACGAAGAAAAGGAGATTTGAAGAACCCAGACTATTTGCTCTGCTATAACTGGTATAGCAGAGCAAATAGTGCTTCATTTGTTGGTTTGAGTGTTTGTTTTACAGCATTTATACTAATTTTGCTTTATTAGAATCACTGTTCTTCAAACATACGTGAAGGCAAATAATGACATATAGCAGAAAAGTTTGTAGAAACTAGATTCCCCTGAAATCTTTTTTCGTAACACTACTTTTGAAGTGAAGAGAAGCTCAGCAAACACTGGAGACATAAGTGAAATTCCCTGTTGCCAAAATTTCTCTCAAATATTAAGAAAGCCACCAACATCTACACTATTTATTATTGGCTATATGAAGTAAATATCACAATGTAGTAATATTACTACTAATAATTAATAATTAATAGTAGTGGTAAATGTTGCTCCATTCTTGGGTAGAGGGGAAAGAGACACCCTCTATTAACATAGGTGTCTCGGGGTTCGTTGTGTATTCTTGCATGGATCTCATGCCCACTGGTAGAATTGGGACAATTAGAAGAAATAATGGGAGATAAATCCGGGCAGGCATTTCCCATGGGAACATATCTTCTGATATTTCTTTTTTTTCTTTAATAACCTTGGCATACATTTTTAGATGCTGTGTTGATTTTAATAGTAATTCAGTTAATGAATTACGAGAAAGTTCATATAAACTGACAGATTTTTGATTGATTGATATTAGTTTTCTTTCTATAAGCCTAGATAAAATGTATAATTCTTAGGAAATTGTTTACCAAAATTGACGCCAGTAGAGACAGAAAGCTTAAACCAACCAATGTTCACAGAAGAAATAGAGAAAGTTATCAAGAAATAACAAGCATAAGGAGGCACCAGGACCAGATGATTGCACAGGGAACTTCAATTAAACTTTTAAGAAGCAAACAGCCCTAATATTTCTAAATTGTTTCAGAGTATATCAAATAAGGAAAATTTTCAAATTCTTTTAATGATATAACATTAGTACTTAATCCTGTTAATGATAGCACAAAGGAAACTACAGAGCAATATCATTTATGACAACTGATGCAAAAATCCTAAATGCAATATTAGAAATAGATTCGCAAGCCGTATTAAAAAAACAGCATACTATGACTTGGTATTTATACCAGGGATGCAAGAACCTGTTAGGATTCTGTTAGGAAACCTCTTATTATAGTGTATAATACTATCAAGTCTAAGGAGAAAAAAGTCATACGTTTACCTCCACAGGTGCTGAAAAAGCCCTTGAAAAAAACTCAAGAGCTATTTCCCATAAAAATATTTTTAAAATTGCAAGGAACGGGAACGTCCTTAACATGTAGAAATAAACACTTCCATACACTGCTTGTTAGAATACAAAATAATACAACTCCAATGGAGGGGATCTGGTAATACATGAGAAAATTTTATAGCACTTAAAACCGCAATGAGATATCACTGATTGGACACTAGAAAGGCTAAAATTAAAGACTGACCCTACTAAGCAATGGTAAATATGCAGAGGTATTGGAAATCTCATGCATTGCTGGTGGAAATCTAAAATAATATAGCAACATTGGAAAATGTCATTTTCTTAAACAGTTAAACAGGTGCCTATGATACATCCCAGCTATTTCACTCCTAGTTATTTAAGAGAAATGAAACTGTATGTCCATGCAAAGATTTGTACATGAATGACCATAGCATCTTTATTTGTAATAGCTCCAAACTGGAAACAATCCAAATGTCCATTGAGAAGTGGATGTATTAATAATAACTAAGCATAATAACTCATTGAATAAAAAACAGAAGCCATGATTCTATTCTTATGATAGATTGATAGATTAGGTGGATGAATGGGTGGGTATAGGATAAGTAAGAGCTCTTTTCAATAGAATGTTGCCTAATACATATAGAAGGAAGATGGAATTATAAAATCACTATATTGCAATCATGATAGTAAAACCGATTCAGGTAAAAATGCCAAATCCAGGGTAGTGGGAGAGGGAGAGTAATGTTTAATGAAGAACAGGACATTTACACAGCCTCAAAGTTTTTTCGCACAGATTACTTAACTAATTACAAAGAAAAAAACTGGAGCTATACAGAAGGGAAAGTAGGCAACACCTTAAACAAGTGTTAAAAGTTAACATCACCAATAAGAAGCACATGGATATTGTATATCTCAGGTAAATTACCCTGAAAAGGTCACAACATGATTTATAAGGTATTCCAGCCAAAATTGCATAACTTACATCCAATCATGAGAAAATGTCAGATAAATCCATGTTGAGAGACATTCCATAGAATAACTGGCCTGTATTCTTCAAAAATTCTAATGTCATGAAAAGTAAGAAAATGTAGAGTCACAATTTCAGATTAAAGGAGACTAAAGAGACATGACAACGACATGTAAGATTTTATCCTAGATTGGATCCTGTACTGGAAGAATGCTATAAATGACGTTATTGAGACAGGGAACGAAATTAGAATATTGTCTATAGATTAAATTATGGGAATGTTAAATTCCCTGAATTAGGTCACTATACTGTGGATACATGAGAAGATATTCTTGTTTCTAAAAAATATATACTGAATTATTGAGTAGTAAAAGGGCACAATGTATGCAATCTATTCTCAAATGGTTCAGAAAAAAATTAGATACATAGATGATAGATGGTATAGAGGATAGATGATATTAAATAGATGATAGATGACAAGAAGAGAAAATCAAATATAGCATTGTGTTAAAAACCAGTGAAAACTTTAAGTAGAAGATATATAGAAGTTCTTTGTATTGTCTTTCCACCTTTTCTGTATGTTTGAAAGTATTTCTAAGTCAAAAGTACAATATAAAAAAAGGCCACCCAAACTACTTTGGGGATAAAAAATAGAAGAATTCCCTTCCTCTAACTCTTTCAACCTCCACGAGGGCCCCAGCCTAAGTCCCGTTACCATCACACCTACATCTCGTGTTGTCAGACATGGATGAATTGTTAGGAAAAGAAGTCTTCTAGGAAAGAGAAATGAATCTGTCAGGATAGGCTGATTTATGTTGCAGTAACATGTAGTCCCAACGTGTCAGTGGCTCGTAACTTCAAACATCTATTTTTATTCAAAATACCACTTTAACAAACAGGCTATCTGATTCTTTCCATTTTCATATGACTCTAATTATACTATAATTTCCCAATAAACACTCCCACCCATGCTTTTTATTGGTTTTATTTTTACCAGGTTACTATCCGTGCATCTCCAGATAATCATCAGCTAGCTTTACAGGTTCAGCTTACATTGAGGTGAAGGTTCCCTGGTTATAGTCTATCAATAGTTATTTCATTGCTACAATTTACTATTTAAGTGTCACAAGCTTAATTTAGGAAATTTAGTATGTCTTGTGGATTCAACTGCTGACAGGAAAGGTTGTTTCATAATCTTGGGGAATTTTAAAATCCTATATTAGTATTAATAATAATTTGTTAAATTACCATTTAAAAACTAACCAAAATGCACACTTACAAGATAATATTAAAAATTTTAGAAATAAGAAGAAACAGTTCATAGAGCAGAAGTTCTTAATTTCAATGAGTTCTAATTTATCAACCTTTTTCCTTTTATGAATCATATTATTGGTGTCATAGCTAAGAAATATTTCTCTAACCTGTGTTAGTCATCTCAGGTTGACATAATAAAATACCAGAGATTGAGTGTCTTCAACAACACAAATTTATTTTCTCATAGTTCTGGGTGTTGGAAGTTTGAGATCTGAGTGCCAGCATGGTCAGTTTCTGGTGAGGGCTCTCTTTCTGGCCTGCAGATTGCTGTCCTCATATGGCTGAGAGAGACACCTCCAACTTCAGTTAGGTCATTTTGGGCTCTCGCCAACTCTGAGAGTCTTTCCCTTTTCTTACAAGAACACAGTTCTATTGGAATCAATAGAACTTACGACCTCCTTTGACCTTAATCACTCCCTTAAATGCCCTATCTCCAATACAGTCACAATGGGGGCTAGGGTTTGAACATATGAATGAGGGGGACACAATTCAATCCATAGCATGACTCAAAGTCAAAAAATACATTTTCCTATGTTTGCTCATAGAAGTTTTACAGTTTTAGGTTTTACATTTTAGGCTGAGATTCGCTTTGAGTATAATTTTTATATATGGTATAAGGTATGGATTGAACAATTTATTACATGTGAATATCCAATTGTACCACCACCAATTTATGAAAAGACTATGCTTTCCTCTACTAATTGCCTTTACACTTTGGTTGAAAATCAGTTGTCCATACTGTCCTGCTCTGTCTTGTGTTGCTATAACAGAATACCTGAGACTGGGTAGTTTATAAAGAAAACAGGTCTATTTAGCTCACAGTTCTATAGGCTGGGAAGTTCAAGAGCATGGCCCTGGCTTCTGGCAAGGCTTCCGTGATGGGTCAAAACATGGCAGATGTCAAAGGGGAAGGAGACACATGCAAACAGGGAAAACCTGAGTGGCTTTATAACAACTTCCTTTCATGGAATACGATACATTCTCATAAGAACTAATCCAGTCTCGCTAAAGCAATAACTCACTCATTATAGCAAGAATGGTACCAAGCCCCCCACAAGAGTGGAGTCCTCATGACTTAAATATCTACTAATACACCATACTTCCCAACACTGCCCACTGGTGATCAAATTTCAACATGAGTTTTGGTGGAGACAAACCAACCACATCCAAACCACAGCACATACACATATGGGTCTGTATCTAGAATCTATTCGGTTCATTCATTTATTAGTGTATCTTGATGTCAATACCATACTCTTTCCATAACCATACTTGTATAAATCCTGAAATCAAGTAGTATTTCTTGGGTATTTTATCTTGAGATACAAAATAAAAACTCATTCTGCTAACCATATACATTAAACAGAAGAATTGTGGATAAAACCAGGAGCAAAACAATGATGACCATTATTATTACTTTTATTTATTATTGTTTGGTATTCTTGTCAAAGGAATAAGGAAAATCACCTTAGAAAATAAGAATCATAAACATAAAACAGGAATAGATAGAATTTTTTTGCCAAAGATATAATTATACATCTTGAAAATAAAAACCAATTCACTAGAAAACTGAGTGCTCATTTCCTTTTCTCTGTTTTCTGCACCATTTTTTTTTCCAGCATATTATGGGGGTACAGATGTTTAGGTTACGTATGTTGCCCTTGTCCCTCCCTCTCCCCCCAAGTCCGAGTTTCAAATATGTCCATCCTTCGGGTGGTGCACATCGCACTCTTTGTGTATGCATATACCCGTCTCCTCCTCCCTCCCCCCGCTCCCCCTGCCCAACATCCAATAGATGTTATTCTTATATGTCTACACTATTTTTAAAGAAATACATTTCTAAATATATAAAACTATAAAAATATTTTTAAGCATTTTTTGAATTGTCTAGGCTCTGAGTTCACTCATTGTATTTGGGTGAAAACTTCATTCCTCATAGCTTTATAAATCTTGGAATTAGAAGAATTTCCTACACTCTGCTATTTTTCAAATGGTAAAGTGTTATAAAAAGAGTGTCAGGGCCTATTTCCTCATAAGTAAAATAAGGATGAAAGCTGTGGATCAATTATATATAGCAACTTGCACTTAGGGGGCCATTGATAAAACAGCCATTATTTTGATTACAAAACATGCTCCCAACAGGGCATCACTCTGTTCCATCAGCTAGCATGAATGGTTCCTGCTTTTAATGTTTTTCTAGCTTTCTGATTACCCTGGCCCCTCCAACTTGATTAGGTCATCTTGGGCTCTCCCTAAATCTGTCTTCAACTCTGATATGTCAGAACACTTCGCAACTCTTACCATTCAGCATTACCTTCCAGGACTCTTCCCCTTGTATTTCTAAACACCACATTGTTCTCAAAAAGCCATACCAATGGTCTTATTTTCAGATTATTTTTTCTTCTCTTACATTATCATGCTGTATTATTCTGGTGAAAAGTTGCCTGTTAAAAAAAGTTATAAAATTATAAACATTAATATGTAAATATAAATTCATAATAAACAAAATTATAAATATTCAATCATCCTTTCGCTGAGTGGCAAATAATTCTGGAGCTGTAGGTTAAGGCCTTGAATTCCAGGGATAAGAATTCTATTTGATTCTGTAGGTAATGGAGGGTCATTGGGAACTTTTGAATGAGTTGAGGATTAAAGCAACTGATTATACAAAGCGCAGGTGGGTGCAGTTAGGCAACTCTTAGCAACAGTTTCTAAAGCAGCAAGAATCTCAACTAGAGAAATGGCACAGGGACTGAGGGGTGGGGTGAGCTCTTTTAGATGATTTTATGGAGACAAACTTTAATGGAGACAGTGAATGTAGCAGCCAAAAGTTAAGAGTCAAAATGTTCTCAAAGTTTTGAGCACTGTGTGACCAAGAACATAATACTAAATCTTACCAAAAAATACCTATTTTTACATTTTTAGTTTTCAGTTTCCTCACCACAAACTTTGAATGGATGCTTCACAAATCCTTCTCTAATAAATCAAGTGTATTTGTTATGGGCCACAGAATTATGTTGAATAATAGAAGCTGGAAAGATGGAAGAAAGAAATTAAGGGGAATATGTTGTTACAAAATATCTCAAATAAAATATCTTAACAACTAAATTCAACACTATCCAAACACTCTCCAGGAAGCGACAGCATCAAAAGTCTAGAAACGGTGGCCTTATTAGTGAAGCTATGTAAAAAAATATTCAATGACCTTGACCCCTAGGCAATAATTACATATTGTGCCTGGAATGCCATCAATCCTTTAATCTGAGGCTCTTCAACAGGGGTTTTAGACTAACCGGTCAATTAAATATTTTTCCAATAAAATTTAAATCATGATTACACAAAATTCAAAGTCACATTTACTAAAAAATATAAGAAGTAAAAGCTGCACGATCCAATATCTATAGACCAAAGAAGCTTGTGATTCAGTGCTATGTTAATATTGTATTTTTATTTTAATGTGTTGGTTGAAACTACAGGCACTGAGAGAAACGGGTCTGATTTAAATCTGGTTTCCACTATTTACTAGTTGTGTACATTCGAGCAAGTTGATCAGTTTCCTCAGCTGGGTTGTTGTGAAGGCTAAACCAGCCAATGACTGTAAAACACTTAGAGCACAATAAATGTGTGCAATTCTTATCAGAAGTATTGTAAGAAAGAAAAATAATGTATTGTTTTATATATAACGTATTCACTACGTTAACATTTAACATATCTATATTTATCACACACACACGAAATAGGAAGGCTCCCTGCTAACCACAATGACTGCTCATCTCTTAACATACAGAACTCTAGAGAAAGCCTGGAGCACTAACCTTACTGCACCTATACCTGGATTCTGTTCACAAACATGATTTACATCAAATTCAGGACCCAATTATTGTGCAATAGGAGGAAGAACCGCTCTGTTTGCACAGAGGGCAGGCGCTCAGAAGAGGAAAAGTCTTTCGACTAATACGGAGAAATTTCTCCCTGGCTAACCCAGGAGCGGGAGCCCGGCTGCGACCGGCTGGCACGAGGCGTGGGCCCCCCGAGGGCGCCCCTCCGCGGCCGTTGAGCCCCCGGGTCCGGTGCGCGCCTCACGCGCCCCGTGCAGCCGCCTCCTCCCCGCCCGCGGCCGCACGCGCATGCGCGGTTAGCAGTCGCTGCTGCGCGGCCGCCAGCCGGATTGGTCTGGGGAGACGGCAGGACCAAGTGGCAGCGATTCGGTCATCTGAGCTGCCACTGCCTAAAACAGGCCCGCAAGACAGGTGCGTGATCAGCAGGCCACCTTCCCGCGGCCCATTGCGCTCGGGCTGGGGTGAGGAATCACAGTCGTGGCTGCTTCCCTCGGGGTGGGGACTCCCGGGCCGCAGCCCTTTCTTTTGCAGCCGGAAAGGCTGAACAGGTCGGGGCCAGGTGAGGGGGTGGATATTGAGTTTGGCGATGGGGGTGCAGCGAGCGAGGGTCTTGGGTGGGCTCTGCCCGCCTCCTGGGTCCGCGGGCCAGCGCTGCACGGAGGGGGTTGCTGCCACCTCGGGCCAGCTGGGCCCTCCGGAGCTGCTGTGTCCACCTGCTGCGCCGGGGCTGGGGCTGGGACGGGCGCGAAGGCAGGTGCCCTGCCCAGCCCGGCTTCTCCCCGAAGGCTGAGACCGCAGGGAGTCGAGTCCGTTATTCCAGCGGTTGCCATTTCAGCCCCGTTCCACGCTCGAGCCCGGTGCGCGTCCCCGAGGGATATGGAGGGGGCCGGGGCGCATCCGGGCGCTGCTCACTCCGCCGGCTACTCCTCCTCAGAACGCAAACAAAACCAAAATAGGCTCAGCTTACTCAATCCCCACCTCTGTAAAGGAGAAGGAACCCGGCGCTCACAGCAGCGGTGGCCAGTGACTCTTGGCCACTCCCTAGATACTCGGCGAGGAGCCCTGAGTGCGCCGCTGGGGAGGGACCGAAAGGGTTGGGTTGAATCCGCTGAGGCCCTAATTACTAGAGACTCATCATCACCTGAAGCTTGTTTACTATCAATCAGATACTTTAGCTGATTTTATTTATAGCATCTGCCCAAGCATCAAGAAGGAGGCATTTGTTTGGAATTTAAAACCAAATGGCAACAAAACTCAGGAGGAGGAGACAGAAGGTAAATAACGTGGCCATGGGAAGAAGTCTCAAGTCAGAAGAGAGTTTATGTTGAAACTTTTTAGTACATAAAAGGACCTAAAACCCAATCTCATGTTATGATTTTGTTTAAAATTTTTACTCTAGATTGCTCTCTTTTTAGTAGTTCTAAATTTGACCTCTTCTCAGAAGTTTATAGTTTTGCCTTCACACCTGGTTGATCTTCCAAACACATTTAGATCTTATCCCCAAATCCTTAGAACAAGATATTCTCTATTCTTTGTCTTATTTATCTAGTTGCTAATGGAAAAACCAAACTCTGTAAATTAGTTTAAAGAGGTTTATTCTGAGCCAATATGAGGGACCACGGTCCAGAAAGTCACACCAACAAAGCTGGATGTTTTCCAAAGTCTGTTACAGGTTAGAATACTTTTATAAGAAAGCCTAGGAAGAGGAAGGAGGGGGGGGGTCTCCTTATATCAGAGTTGTCCTTTTTCACTGGGGGTACAATACGGAAGTTCTCACTGGCTGTAGATGAAAAATACAGGCTAAAATTTTTTATGTGCAGGAAATCAGTAAAACTTAATAATTCAGAAACAAATCACTGCCCTTCTCAATGTGAGTAGGTTATGTGTTAATCAGTACAAAAACAGGAATTCATACAATTTTAGGGACTGAATAAAATTCTTTACTCAGGGACAGATGTAAGCTGTGAATCATAAGACCTTCCCTAGGCAATGAGAATATAATGAATATAATGTATTCTTTCTGTGTAGAGGTGCGTGACTTAACTCTGGGCTGGCATGGCCTTAGGTCTTGTTTATAATTTGGTATTTTATTGCCACAAAGAGTCCATTCTGTCAGTCTTATGATCTATTTTAATATTAATGCTGGTCAGTTGTGTCTAAACTGCAAAAGGGCATTGTCAGATCTCCCCTCCCATTGTGGCTGGGAACTCAGTTTTTAAGGTGTCTCTGGGGTCCCTTGGCCAAGAGGGGGTCTGTTCATTTGGTTGGGAGCTTAAGATTTTATTTTTAGCTTACATTGATAAGGATAATTATCATATGTAAATGAAGTAAGTGTTACAAGTTCTGTCTAGAAATTGAACAGTGCTGTAAATTACCTTTACTAGTTGTTTTTAGTACCTACTTTTAGTGTTCTTAATTAGAAATTAGAATTGTCAACTTTTATGGACGTTTAGATTATCTAGTTCATTTTCACAAATGACCAAACAGACGCTGAGATGTTTTAATCACTGGCCTTTTTAATAATAGAACTAGAAACTTGGTGTGATGGTGCTAAGCTCAGTGTACTGTCTATTATATCATTCTATAGTTAAGTTCCTGAAGCCACATGAGAACTACAGCTTTAAAAGGTGATTTCAAACACCACTCCTGACAGTGTTTGCTAATTCATTCATCACTCATTAAAACTGAATAACAGCAGAAGTCATCTCAGTTATAAGAAACAGTGTATACAGAAGTATGAATGTGTTAAATATGTGAGTGTTGGGAGGGAAAGAAATGAGTCTTAGGGCAGAGTTGATGCTGAGAACTACAGAGAAATATTGAGCATTTTTATAGACAGGTAGTAAATTAAGACTTTTTTTAAAAAAGATCATGCTAGTGAGAAGGCAGAGGATGAATTTGGAGATTGGTAAGAATGCAAGTAAAGAGGCAAAGTGGCAATTTACCAGTCCTTTTCAGAAAGGATAGGTTCCTTAGTTAAGACTGTAACATGGGGATAGAGACATTCTAGAAATGCCCAAATGGATTTAGTTACCAGTGACATAGTGAGAACACAGTCTTACGATAATGGCAAAGTACTGCAACTGATTGATTTGGTTGACTAGAGAGATCTAGTTAACAGGAGAAGAGAATTAAGGAGATAGAGAAGCAGGTTTTAGAGAAAAGAACAAGTTCACATTACTAGAGGCTTTGGGAAATCCTTGAAGATGGATAATGATCTGATACTAAAACGTGTCCTTTGTGCTGTGCATAAGGTTTGGCAATCCTTAGATTTTTATATGTAGAAGCCAAGGCTATATGTAATATAAGAAGAGAACCTGGGAACAGATCCCTAATGAACACTAATATTTACAGCAGATTAGAGAATGTGCCCATGAAGGAATCAGAGAAAAGGAAGAGAATCAGGAATGGTATCATAGAAACCAGGGAAGAGAGGGCTCCCAGCAGGAGGCAGATGGAGCACGTCGGAAGGAGCAACAGGCCACAGAAGAACTGAAAAAGCTATTGCATTTATCAACTAAGACTTGGTTAGTAGGAACAGTTTCAAAGTTTCCAAGAAGCTAGGAGTATAGGAATAATAGGAAGAATATTAGTTTTTCGTTGCCGCCATAACAACTTACTGCAAACTTAGCAGCTTAAAGCAACACAGCTTTATTTTCTCACAGTTGTATAGATCAGAAGTCTGGCACAGGTCTCATCAAGCCAAAATCAAGACATCGGCAGGACAGCACTCTTTACTAGGAGCTCTGGGGAGAATCTGCTTCCTTGCCTATCCCGTGGGCGACAGAATTTAGTACCTGTGGCAGTAGGACTGAGGTCCCTGTGTCCTGACTGACTGTCAGCTGAGGGCTGTTTTTAGCTCTAGAGGCCACCCCCATCCCTTGGCTCTTGGCCCCTGGCCCCTGTCCTCCATCTTCAAGGTGGGATGGTGGCTGGAGCCCCTCTCCCTCTTGAAATGTCTTCTGCCTGTCTCTCTGTGACTTCCTCTTCCACTTCTAAGGGCACCTATAATTACATTGGGCCCACCTGGATAATCCAGGATATTTTCCCTGTTTTAAAGTCAGCTTATTAGCAACCTTAATTTCATCCTCAAAGCCCCTTTTGCTGTGGGAGGTAACATTCACAGGATCCAAGTGTGGACATCTTTGAGGACCATTATTCAGCCTATCATAGGAAATTGGAAGTATTAACAGTTAATGGAGACAGTCTTTCCAGAAACTTTGTTAAAGAAAGGAGATATCTGGAAACATACATCTTATCTAGCATGTGATATATAGTTCCAATAGTAAACTTTACTGTTTATCCTTGTGCTTTTTAAGTAAGAAATGCAAGTATCTTAAATATCGTGAATTATATATGAGCATACTTTGTAAAATTTTAGAGTGCCATGAAAATATAAGGTAATGCCATAAGTTTGTTAGTATTTGGATGTATCCTTTAAGCTGCTTTAAAGTCTTTGCTGGGAAAAAAAAAGCCATTTAACCAACTAAGGGTATGTGCATAAAATGTTATATGGCTACACATCAAAATATGGCTTTTAAAATATAAAACACAAAAATTGGCATATATGTCTAAAGGATGGGATATAGTAAGTAAAAAGCACTAAACTGTATTTTTTTAGGCTTAGAACTTTAATGCCATTTAGTGAGGATTACATAATTTAATCTTCTAATCTTAGAGCCATAATGAAACAAATACAGAGCTTGAAGCTAGACCTAATTTTCTGAGTCTTGGCTTTTCTATTTCATAGCAATGTATAGCCCTGGCTAAATTACTCATCTCCCTGAGCCTCACTTTCTTTATGTGTAAAATTCAATACTAATGCCTTCACCATAGGGAGATTGGAATTAATATGCTGGAAACATAGTATGTACTCAAAAATAGCACTTCATATTTTTCCAGTCTTCCCTGTTTGGCTCCTTTATTATACGCTGCTTCCTTTGTCCTTGGCCTAGGAAAGTCAATCCTTCCTGTCCTTTGCATCTCTAAGTATTAATATTACTTCCTCAAAGAGGCTTTTCCTGACCCCTCCCTAACCATGTAAATTCAGTTCCCCAGTTACCAACTGTCACAACTTCTTTACTTTTCTGTCACTTCTATAGTTTGCATATTATACCTAGGTTATTTGTTTATTATCTCCTTTTTTTTTTTTAGAATGTTTATTATCTCCTTTCTATCATGGACTACAAGCTCTTTGAGATCAGAGGTCGTGTACATTTTGCTAATTACTGTAGATGTAGTGTGTAACATAATGCCTGGCACATAATTGACAATCATAAATATTTTTTAATGAATTAGTGAATGATGAGTTTTATTATTTACTGGCTGACCTCCCAAGGATTTCTTGGGTGAAACATTAGCCATAAAGAAATCAGTAAATCAGTTTATTTTGAATCATGCTCGTTGCTTCTGTGAAGGTAGCAGCATTTTGAACCAAGTCGTGTAGCTTCTTGAGAAGAAGGCTACTCTTTAAGAGGCGACCATTACCTGCCTCCCGTCTCATTTGTGATCCTTCAAAGTGAATTTTCTATATGCTGCATAGCCAGATAATTTCAAGAGAACCCTCTAATTTTGGTGAAAAATTGTCCAGTATTATTTGCATGATGTGATAACAAAAAAAATTTAATCTAATTTCTTGTTTACTATCTTTTCTATTAAAGTGAATTATGATTAGAGTTGTGAAAATGCAGCATGTCTATAGTAAGACTGAGGAAACTTATAGTAAGAGATGTTTCTTCATAGATGGAGAATACGGTCATGCGTCACTTAGGCTATTGCTTCCTAGGCTACAAACCTGTATAGCATGTTACTGTACTAAATACTGTATTTAATTGTAACACAATGGGAAGCATTTGTTTATCTAAACATATAAAAGATACAGTAAAAATGCAGTAGAAAAGATAAATAATGGTACACTGTATAGGACACTCATTAATACCAGAAATGAAGCTTGCAGGACTGGAAGTTGCTCTGGGAGAATCAGTGAGTGATGAGTGAATGGAAGGCCTAAGACATCACCGTGCACTACTGTTGACTTTATAAACACTGTACACTTAGGCTACACTAAACTTATAAAAAGTATTTTTCTTCAATGATGAATTAACTTTAGCTTACTGTAATGTTTTTATTTTACAAACTTTTAATTTTTTAAACTTTTTAACTCTTCTCTAGTAACGCTTAGCTTAAGACACAAACACATTGTATACTATACAAAAATGTTTTCTTTCTTTATATCTTATTCCATATGCTTTTTTCTATTTTTAAATTTTTTTATTTTTTACTCTTTTAAACTTTTTGTTAATAACTAAGACACACACACAGTAGCCTAGGCCTACACAGGGTCAGGATTATCAATATCACTGTCTTCCACCTCCACATCTTGTCCTGCTGGAAGGTCTTCAGGGGCAATGACATACATGGGGAGCTTTCATTTCCTGTAATAACAATGCCTTCTTCTGGAACACCTCTTGAAGGAACTGCTCTGGGCTATTTTACAGTTTACCTTTCTTTTTCTTTTTTTGAACTAAGTGGAAGGAATGCACTCTAATATAATGATAAAAAGTATAGCATAGTAAATATATAAACCAGTAACATAGTCATTTATTATCATTATCAAGTATTGTGTGCTGTGCATAATTGCATGCGCTATGCTTTTACATGACGGGCAGCTCAGGAGACTTGTTTATACCACAGCATTGTGTGATAGACTTCTATACTGTGAACTTCATAATTTAATTCTTAATTGTCAGTTTGTACATCATTGAATAATGAGAAGATACTGCAAAGTTAAGCAGAAAGTATTAGATCTATATTTCTGATTTTATGTATATATATATATTGGCCAGAAATGGTGGCTCATGTCTGTAATCCTAACACTTTGGGAAGCTG
>CAUYSK010031505.1:0-19450 GCA_963575035.1 Avahi laniger
TCTTCTGACTTCTAGAGTCTATTTTAAAGGCTAAAATTATTAATTCCAGCTCATCCAGAATAATTTCCCTTTTGATTAACTCAAAGTCAACTGATTAGGAAACTTAATTGCAAAATCACCTAACCTTTGCCATATAATATGTCCTAATTATAGAGTGATAGTCCATCATATTTACAAAGCCCACTAATACTCAGGGAAAGAGAATTACACAGGCCAAATATACAATGGAATAGAAATCTTGTGCACTACCTTTAAATTGTGCATATCAAAGTTAGACATTTTTCTCTTTCAAAGATACGTCTTTCATATTGTTCCTCTGTCCTCAGAACATTTTCCTTGTCATTGTGTCAGCCAACTTGGATTCATGCACAAGTTAAAGGAATTAGTAATGTTACAATTTTAGAAAGCTTTCTTTCTAAAGAACCCAAAGCACTGCCAAATCACCTCATGTGAAAATAAGCGATGTATTCAAAAACTCATAGCAGGGAAATGTTTTAGACATTTGAGAAGCTGAATGATAAAATAAGAAATTAAAACATTGATTTGTTGATGAACACATTCACTCTTGCTATATATTTCCAACTATACCTCATAGCAGTTGTTTCAAAGCACAAGAAGTAGAAGGTTTAATCAAATGTTCATGAAATTATGTTTAAAACTTGTCTTCATAAATAGTAATTATATTATTTAAACTCTCTACTTATATTCAGATTTTGCCACTTGACTACTATATGTTACTGAGCAATACTGGTCTATTTAAAAATTACAGTGAGACAGGGAAGGCCCCAGCACCAGCACTGTGGGCACAGCTTGGAGGGTAAGATTTAAGCCTGCGATGCAGAGAACAGAACAGGGACAAGGATGCAAAAACCTGTATATCTCAAGGGCCCCCCACCCTCTTCAGGGTCCCTAAGAAGGCAGCAACAGGAACAGAGTATACAACAAGAATCAGCAGCAGGAGCTACATCTTGAGAAGAACAGGTACCCAACCTATCAGCATGGGAAGGCCCTGGCTAACAGGTCAACCTGAACAAACGTCAAGTAAAGGTGGGGTTCAAGAAGTGCCAGACCAAATAGCTTCTGGTCAATAGCTAGAGCAAAAACTGCAGTGACTGACATGGTGGTGAGGCCTGGGAGGCTAGAGTGCCTGGGCACACGCCCTGGAGACCCTATACCTGCTATTCCTGTATTGGCGGAGGAGGGCAAGTTTCAGTCTTTCCTTCATCCCAGCACCTTGGGAAACTTCCAATCAGCAGAACCCACAGTTTCCAGACTGCCACCCTTGAGGGCCCTGTGCAAAGATCCAAGTAGGGTGCTACAGCTGTCCCAGCCCCACCCAGTCTTAAGACTCTTGCACCTAGATCTTTTGGCCAGACCCTACATTATTTGACTCCACAGTGCTCCTGTCATACTCCCAAGACCATTTTGGGGCTATCCCTGTCCCCCACAATGTTCTTAAGAAGGGGACGGTTTGTGAACCAGAATGACTCTGACCCCAAGACCTTACCAAGTTTATAAGGGGAACTGTCTCTGTACCATCCTGCAGATCCCAGTGGAGCCAGCGGGGACAAGGGTATGGTCCACCTGCTCATTGTGTGAGTGTGGATGCCTGAAGCAGTACCTGGTTGGTTTTCACTGCTGATTACTCTTCCGTACTGTGAATACACCACCATTTCATTATCCAACCTGTTAATGGTGGGCCTTTGTGTGTTTGCGTGGTGCTACCATCACAATTTGGGCTTTCTTTCCTGTCATTTTCAGTGGTGTGTGAGCATTGCTGGGACTAGGAGTAGAATTGTTCCTCATGAAATTAAGTTTAGCTTTAGTGTATGCTGGTGATGAGTGTTCTCTTCACAACCATCCCCGCACCCAGCTCCCCCACCGTCTCTCTCTCTCTCTCTCTCTCTGTCTCTCTCTCTCTCTCTCTCATATATATATATATATATCTAAGGTGTCCAACATGATCTTTTCATATACATATACATAGTGAATTGATTACTACAGTCAAGCAAATGAACATATACATCATCTTACGTAGTTACTGTGTATGTCGTAAGAGCACCTGAAATCTACTCTGTCAGCGAATTGCCAGTACACTATAAAATGCTATCAGCTCTGGTCCTCATGCTGTGCATTAGATCTCTAGACTTATCCATCTTACTTCACTGCAACTTTGTGCTACTTAACCAAGATCTCCGCACCCCCTGTAACCTTTGTTCTATTTTCTGTTCCTGTGTATTGAATTTTTTTTCAATTCCACATATAAGTGAGATTATACGGTATTTTTGTTTGTTTGTTTCTGTGTCTGGTTTTCCTCACTTACCATACTGTTTTCATGGTTTAGCCCAGTTTAAAGCTGTAAACACCCATGAGCTTCCTAAAGGGCACTGAAATCTTGTTGTCCAGTGCTCCCGCTGGTCGGCTACACTGACAATATTTAGAATTGTGAGACTTACTAACGTTTACCAATATCCTGACTTGTAGTTTTTCCAAGGTTAAGCAATCGTCTACGTTAGTGGACATTAGGACACTTCATAAAGTATCTATTTCCATTTGTTTATTTCAGGGTTGTTTTCGCTCATTTTTCTAGTTAATTTTATTACTTATAATTATTAAAAATCTCTTACCATAAAATTCTCTTGACAATTAATATTCTACAAATCCCCTATGACTTGTCTTTTTAAAGTTGGGATATCTTTCACTAAATAGATTTTTTTTTAATTAATATTGTCTCTTTTTTACTTCTTATCTCTCTGCATACTATTAAAAAATAAAAATATCTTCAGCTGGCAGATATTATAATAGAATGTGTATATATAAAAGAAAATTTATTCCAAATAAAAACACAATTTAAAAGATTAGATTCATTAAACATAAAATTAAACTTACAAACTGTTACAAACGTATCTAAATATTGTCTACTGGTCAAAAAAATTTGAAGACTATGACAATTACAGTAAGCACAGTTTGTGTAGTGATTTCTTTTTGTTTTTTCTCTTTTCTCTTACTCCCTAGTGTTGTTGCTTTCTCCTGTCTTGTTTAAGAAATCCCTTCACAGTCCCAAGGTTGTGAAGATATTGTTATATTTTATAAAAGCCTTATTTCTAAAAGCCTTATGTTAACTTTTCATAGTCGGGCATTGAATACATCTGATTATTCTATAAAGTGTGGTGTAGAGGGTTCAATAAAGCATTTTCTTTCTTATGAATATCCAGTTGTCCTCTGTCAAGTGAAAAGATCATCCTTTCTCCAGTGTTTAGAATGCTAACTCTGTCACATATGAAGAGTTCATTAATATACGGTGTATTTCTGGACTCCATATTTTTTGTTGGTAGTCTACACATCTAGCCTTAAACCAATAACATGTTGGCTTAATTACTATAGAATCAAAATAAGTCTGGATTTTTAACAATGCCTATCTTCCCATCTGGGTCTTTTCATATTTTTTTCTTGTGTATTCTTTATCAGGAGTCTCCCAGCTTTTATTGTTCCTGCGCCCTTCTATAAAATGCTAAAACAGCTTTCAAGTTTCCCCATGAAATCTGTTGGGAATTTAAATGGAATTGTATTAACTCCATAAATGATTTTGTGGAAATTGTTATCTTTACAATACTGAGCTTTCCAACCTAAGAATATCATTTATTTAGTCACTCATTTGGTCTTTTACAAAGTCTATCCACAAAGTGTTTTTATTTAATGATAGAGGTCTCGCATATATCTTTCTGTAGGTTTATTTCTGGTACTTCATCTTTATTATTATCTGACATTTTAGCTAATTTTTTAGCATTTCATTTTTATCTGTATGTCTTATACATAGGATTCAGTTCATATATTTATATTTATTTTGTATCTAGGGAACTAGAGCTCAACTCTTTTTAACTTTAGTAACTTTTCTGGACATATTATACTCATGTAATATCTAAAATAATATTTATATCTTCCTTAATATATTTTTACAAGATGACCATAAACTTCATTACTTTTGAAAATATCCAGTAAAATAAAAATTATAAGCATTCCTAGAAACAGAACATATTTTAAAAGACAAAGAATAGACTATACAGATTGAAAAACACCAAATGAATATAATAAAACTAATAAAAAGAGACCAAATATATCAGATATATCAATATATAAAATGGGCTTAACTCACTTATTAAATAAAAAAAGGTTTTCAGATTGACTCACAGAGCAGGACCATTTTTTATGCTGACTACAAAAAATAGTGCAAAAAAGACTAAAAATAATTGGACTGGGAAATGTATTCCAGACAGCTTTAAAAAATAAGAAAGATAAAGGATTGGGATCTTGATAGAAGATAAAGTAGGAGTCTACAAGAAAAACTCATTTAGGAAAAGAAAGACAATTTTTTACTAAAAGTCACAGTTCACAATGCATACATAACAATTATCAATACCCAAACATTTAAATAATGTAGCTACCATCTTTATAAATCAAAACTTTAAAAGATGTAGTAAGAAATAAATATAAATATTCTGTTATCAATTACCTACTGCTCCATAATAACATTCCCATACTTAGTGACTTAAAACAACATCCATTTATTTTGCTCATTATTTTTATGGCTGGCAATTTATGCCAGAGTCACCTGGGTCCTTATAATTTGGGCTTGGCTGACTCACACATTTGAGATTAACTGCAGGCTGGCTTGGAGGTCCCTCTTCCAGGGCTTGAACCATTATTAGTTAGCATGCCTGAGCTCTCCTTCAAAGAGTTTCTCATACTCCATCAAACTAATATGGGCTTGTTTTCTTAGGAAAAGCATGAATCCATAAAAGAACAGAAAGAAACAAGACTACCTGAGGATTAGGCTTGAAAACAGTATATTTTTGACTTCTTCCATATATTATTTGCTAAATCAACTCACAAGACTGACCTAGACTCAGAGAATGAAGAAATAAACTCCATCTCTAAATGAGAGAAGCTGACAAATCATCTTGCAAAAAGCATTAATATATACACATACAGATGGAGAATTGGGGTTATTCTTGCAATCAATCTGTAACTGCCATATATGCACAATTATTTATAGCATTCCCGCATGCAAAATACACTATCCACATTCACGATTCCCCATAAATCTCCGTCCAATTATGATATCACACTTAAAGTACATACCTAAAACCTACATACGTTCCAGATTCATCTCCTCTTTATTTGGAGACCTGTGAAATGAAAAGACAAATATCTGCACTCCATTCCATGCTCTCAACAAAAATGTGGATAGTAGCAGAATAACTTCAATTAAAACTTATGTTTAAACAAAGGAAGACTTGAAGATAAAATATCAGGTAAGAGTCCATATATAGCACTTCTGAAATATGCAGGGGAAATGTCACTAGATCAGCTCTACTCTAAGGTAGGGAAATGTCCTTGAATAAGCCTATTTTTGATCCCTAGGAGTAACTTCCCAGTCAATTGTTCTCCAGTGGTCTGAGTCCTTTATCTTGCACTCTTGGCTCCACCCTCTGAGAAAGTTTTTTCTTTTCCATTACACTGCTTGGCTACTTCTGAGAAAATCACCTGTGTTGGCAGCTGAGTACATTTCTGATCCTGCTTTCTGGGTATAGAAAATCAATGGCATAAAAAGGCTTACAATCTCAACCCTGCTTAGTCTAGGCTAGAAGACTTTTTCTCTGCACTTATCCCTCACAATAATGTAGGCAGTCTACAAATCAAATTATAGTCTATTCTGCAATGTAAAAGCTACGTAATTGTTTTTAGATTGATAAATAGATAAAGCCTCTTCTCTTGGATTACTTATTTGCAATGTGGGAATAAACCTCTTTCGTGGTTTTTTATTTTTCTGTGGGCCTTCTGGTCTACCTGGTAGGTTGCTACATGACACTACCTTAATTCTTTCAAGGGTTTACAGCCACACTTTCAATTGGATCTATTACTCCAGGCTATGTTTTACATTAATAATGTCTGCAGAATGTGAGGCTAGACATGAGAAGTAGTTTTATTTCGCAACCCAGAAAATCCTGGCCCTGCAATATTCTCTTTTAATCCTGTTAGCTAATCAGTCATATCTTTCTTTTGCTTTTTCTTGCATTCTCATATTATATGTAGCTAGTAATAACAAGGGACTAGCTGCTTTCAGTATTTTGCCCCGAGATCATCTTGCTAAAGTCCAAAAGTTTATAAAGCATATTTTCTAGCCTCCATGTTATTGTGAGCAACAATTTAATCATATATTGTAAGATTTTATAACATGGGCTATCATTTCTGCAGCCATTTTTTCAGACTCTGCCTGAAATCTGATTCTGAAACGTATTGCATGTATTTTGGATTTGATGTGGAAATACATTATGTCTACATATCAATATCTGTTTGAGTGATGTTTTGTTATGTAAGAAACTACCATGGTGGCTTACGAAAACAGTCATTTATTTTTAATCCACAAATATTCAGGTCATCAATTTAGTTTGAATTGGCTAAATGATTCTTCTATCCTTTTCAGGTTTTCCTTTTATATTTGCAGTAAACTTTAGGATTTTTAGGAGGCCCTGCTTCTGGAGGTTCATTAGTAGTTAGATGAATCTCTTCAGCTCTGTTCCATGCAGTCTCTCACTTTCCAGCTTGCCAGCTTGGGCTTCATTTCATGGTGATAGCAGGGTCCACAAGAGAGTGGAAATATACAAGATCTCTTAAAATATAGGCTTAGAACAGGCATACAATCATTTCTGTCATATTCTACTGGCCATTCAAGTCACAAAGTCAGCCTAAATTCAAGGAGTATGGTAGAAGACCTGTCCTCTTAGGAAGGGCAGATACAAGTTTACGTGACAAAAGGCAGAGCTACAGAGTTGGCCAAAGAACCAAATCCATTATTTTGCTACCAATGTAACAAACACATTAATACAGGAATATTTAGCACATCAAAGTCTGCTAAAGATAGTTCAAAGAGACCAAAAAAATGGTTAGAATTCAGAAGAACAAAACAAGAAAATTAATAAGCATATTTTATAGTTATGTATAAAAATCATTTTCCTAAGTACACATAGAACATTTACTGAAATTGACCATATAGTACGTTACATATCAGAAATAAATAATTCCATACAGGATAAATATAAAAAACAGTCTGATTACATTACAGTTCTTTGAGATATAAATAACAAAGTATCCATCCACACCAAAATTAAAAATATTAACACAGGCATTAATAACATTTTGTGAAAGGGATAATACAAGAACAAATATAAAAATGTTTTAAAATAGAAAAAGAAAAATGTGGTATGTCTATGGTATATACTAAAAACAGTAAAAAATGTATAACCATAAACAATTACCTGTATTAAAAAAAATTAAAAAATTAAATTCCCTCATGAAAAAGTTGAAATCAACATAAACTAAGAGGTAGGAAAAGGAAGCAAATATTATGTAAGATCAAGAGTAATGAGAGAGAAACAGAAAAGAGTAGAAATAAAAAATGAAAAAAAGAATCAGGAGTAATAAATTGTTCCTTGAAAAAACTCAGAAAAAGAGACAATTAAGAACGTAGAAAGAGCAGGCATTGTAAATGAGAACTAATCATAATCAAGGTAAATTAAGAAATGCAGTTTAAAATTATCATAAGCTTAATTTGAATTCTGTGCAAGACATTTGCAATACTAGATGATAAAATCTTAGGAAAACCAATATAAAATTTGAAGCCAGTAGAGACTGAAAGTTTATACATAAAAATTTTCATAGGAGAAAAATTTATAATTTTATCCAAGTGTACTACTCTATAAGAAAGCAGTAAGACTAGTTTATTGTAGGGAAATTGTATAAAATCCTCACAGTCCAGGAAATTATAATTTTTCACAAATAGATTCAAAGGAATCAAAAAATGGAAAACTTCCAAATTCCTTTCTAAAGCAATTATAACATTAATATTTAAAACAGATAAATACAGCCACATATAGATGAATAGATCACACTTAAAATATCCATGCAACTAAACCTAAATAAAACATTGGCAAACAGGATTTTTAACATCACATTACATTAAATATCTAGTATCTCTCATATATATGTGTGTGTATATATGTATATATATCTACATAAAATTTTGACAAACTGAGATTTATTCCAGGAATATAAGAATTATTCAATATTGGGAAACTCCTTAATATACCTTACTACAAGAATAGATCCAAGAAGAAAAAAACATATAATCATCAACATAGAGTCTGACAAGATGTCCTGTTACATTAGACAAAAACAACTAATGCTATCAAAACTTTTATTTTGTATGTATTTATATTGAGAAATGCCAACTGCTGCAGAGTAACACAGAGTTTGGATGATACATATAACCTGGGGACTTGAGAGAGCAGCAAAGGTATTACAAATGTATGTTTAAAGAAATACCTATATAAAAAGCAATGATTTGGGGTGGAGGGCTCAGTGGCACTGCATACAGTGAGAAGGACATGTGTGGATAATCCAAAAAAGAAATGTGAATCTGATGTGCTCAATGGAAAAGAAGGCTAAGAGCAGATTTGACAAGATTTCTAGCTCTGGAAAGAGAACATTGGCATTTATCACAAGACAATTCAATAATGTGTTGTAAAAACCTTAAGTATGCATATATTTGACAAAACAGAATCCCTTCTTATGAATTAACTGAAGAAAAGTACTAAAGATAAGTACAGACTTAAGGATATTCAACATGGTATTATTTATATATAATGCAAATATATATATTGCACAATATAAGTATAATAGGTAATATTAATAGTTAATTGAATCATGTATTCAAAAGTGAAATATTTGAAGTAATATAATATAATATAATATTCTGAAAGAAACATTATTTATAAGAAATTATGGTCATTATATATTTTTGAGACGAGGAATAAACTCTTCCAAATTCTAAATAGTTTCTGATACTTTTGTAGATTTAATTTTCACTGAACAACATTTTTGCATTTTAAATGCAAAACAGTTTCCTAGTGGAGGCACATGAAGCAAAGACACAATTTTACATTTACTAATTATAACTCATAATCTTCAGGAAATCCAAACATTAGTTTGAGTCATCTGTATATTTATAAAGTTGCAGTGACTTTCTATTCTTAATAATACTACAACATATAATAACCATTTTAACTGGGATGAGATGATATCTCATTGAGGTTTTGATGTGCATTTCCCTAATGATTAGAGATATTGAGCATCTTTTTATATACCTATTGGCTATTTGTGTGTCTTCTCTTAAGAAATGTCTGTCCAGATCTTTTGCCCACATTTTAGTCCAATTATTTGATTTTTGCTAATAAATTATTTAAGTTCCTTAAATAATCTGATTATTAGTCCTTTGCCAAATGAATAGTTTGCAAATATTTTCTCCTATTCTGTAGATCGTCTCTTCACTTTATCAATTGTTTCCTTTGCTGTGCAAAATCTCTTTAGTTTAATGGAATTCCATTTGTCAGTTTGCCTTTGTTTTTGAAGTCTTACTCAAGAAATCTTTGCCCAGACTAATGTCCTTAAGTGTTTTCCCAATATTTTCTTCCTGTAGTTTTATAGTTTTAAGTCTTACATTAAAGTCTTTAATTCATTTTTTTTTTAATTTTTGTACATGGTGAGATATAAGAGCCTAGTTTAATCTTCTGCATATAGATATAAATTTTCCTAACATCATTTACTGAATACACTATCTATGCTCTAATGTATGTCGTTGGTGCCTTTGTTAAAAATGAATTGGCTAAAATATGTAGATTTATTTCTACATTCTCTATTGTTTTATATTGCTCTACTTGTCTCTTTTTATGCCAGTGTCATGCTATTTTGGTTACTATAGCTTTGTACTATATTCTGAAGTTAAATAATGGAAACTAAACATGTTCCTGGACAATCAATGAGTCAATGAAGAAATTAAGAGGGAAATTTCCAAAAATGATTGAGACAAATGAAAATAGAAACACAACATACCAAAACTTATGGGATACAGACAAAAAGTAGTACTAAGAGGGAAGTTTATAGCAACAAATGTCTACATTAAAAAGGACATAGACTTCAAACAATAACTTACAATGTACCTCAAATAACTAGAAAAGAGAGAACAAATCAAACCTCAAATTAGTAAAAAAGAAGAAATAATGAAGACCAGAGCAGAAATAAATAAAATTAATGTCACCACTGGGTATCTACCCAAAGGAAAAGAAATCATTATTTCAAAAAGACACCTGCACCTGAATGTTTATTGCAGCACAATTAACAATTGCAAAGATATGGAATCACCCCAAGTGCCCACCAACTGATAGGTGGATAAAGAAAATGCAATATGTATGTGTGTGTGTGTGTGTGTGTGTGTGTGTTTGTGTGTGTGTCTTCTGAAGCAACTTGGTTGGAATTAGAGACCATTAACCTATATGAAGTGTCTCAGGAATGGAAAAACAAATACCACATGTTCTCCTGTAAAAGTGCAAGCTATGTGATCATAAAGTAGTAAAATGGACATGGGAAACTTCTAAGAAGGAGGAGAGATAATGGGGGGTGAGGAACAAAATATTACCTATCAGGTACAATATATACTATTGTGGTGATGAATACACTAAAAGCCCTGACTTTGGCTTTATACAATTCATCCATGTAACAAAAAACACTTTTATCTTCTAAATCTATTGAAATTTTTAAAAATTACGAAAGATCAACAAAAGGAAAAGTTAGTTTTTGAAAAGATAAACAAAATTCATGAACTTTAGCTAGACTAAGAAAAAAAGAGGGAAGACTCAAATAAATAAAATCAGAGTCAAAAAAAAGACATTACAACCAATGTCAAATTTATTAATTGGGGTGATTATGGCAGTATCACAATGACAGTGTAGCAATTTGCTAAGAATTTCTCTAATCACATTGCGTCATGCTCTGTAAGAAAACATACATTTGGCATTTATTCATCATTGTTGTGTTACAGTCTACTTTCTCAATTTTTAGCTAAACAAAAATGACAGTTTATTCTAAATGAATGTGAAAACAGAATGTCCCTATATAAATTATGTATAGCTTTTTAAATGACATGGACACTTGAAAATTGTTTGTACTCTGAAATTAGCTCATACAAATTGCTTTCTTGTCCATCTTTTTACTAATAAATTCATAATGAAAGGAGCATGAGGGCACAAAATTGATAAGCATAAAACACAGTGTTAATACACAATTGTCTTACTATTGTAGCTCTCTTATCAACTTTTGTCCAGATCATGCCTTATCTCTTCCCTTGGCGATTCTTATGCAGACAGTAGTAGACTACAATTTGCATAGCTAGATGAGGATTGATAAACCACTCAGGCAAATTGCAGGGCTTAATTTGAAAATGTGGCATTTTGCCTTATTATGGATGGCATACATAATGAACAATTTGAGATTTCCGGTAAGCACCTTGGAATCCTCAGATTAGTTGCTGCCAAAAGAGAGTTGTTAAGCCTTAATTTGTAAACCTGTGGGAAAAAAATTAGCTTAGTCAAGAGAAAAATTGATAAATCTCTTTCCTGAGGACCCTGGGGGAAAATACTGTGGTCTTTCCATAAGAACTATGGCACGATGATGTGTTATAAAAAGTTACTTCTCTAACAAATCTCTGATGCAAATGAATATATACCTTGAAATGATTATATAATATTCTATAAAGATTAGGCATTTTTACTTTAAAATACCTAGCCAGCAGCCCCTCTTCTCTCAAATTTACACTAAAATGTCTATGGGGAAACATAAGCAGATGAATAAACGTGCGCACATACACACACACACACACACACACACACACACACACTCCAGAAATGAGAAACAACCCTAGAAACAAAGAAAATGTGAACTGAAAGGGAACTTATTGCTAAAATCAATGGTTGGCTTTCCAGTAACTACAAGGCTAGAAAAAAAAGAAATGTAAAATGCTCAATTACTAAAAACTGGTTAAATCTGCTGTTCTAAAGAAACAATAAATTAAAATCCCCACTTTCTTCTCTAATGTCTACTTATTGACTCATAGTATCATTGTCTATTATTCTATTTACAGTTTGCCACTCACAGAAAACTATTGAGTGAAAGGTAAGTGTCAGGGTTCATTTTCAAGTTTTTACTCATTTGATTTATAATATCAAAAGATCAAGCAGTAAGAAAAAAAGGTTTTCTCAAGTTAGATGAATGTGCTATAGACCAGGCTGTAGGTTGTTCTCAAGCTATGCGTCTGAAAGAAAAATCGCCCAGCTTGCATGAGAAAAAAGCACACACGGTTCTGGATAAACGTCCAAAACCTAAGACTTGTCAAGACCTTCCATTCAACCTTCTAATATCTTCATTCTGTTCACTTCTCTTTATCACTAGTATAAAAAAATAAAAGTGTCTTTTGTCTAAATCACTAAATCGTTTTCTAATTGCTCCCGTGTCCATAATCTTTTTCTGGCCAGTTCACTTGTCATACTGCAATGAAGTGATCTCTCTAAAACTTATGTCAGTCTATGTCATTCCCTTTATTATTAAAACTTTTGAATTAAGTTAGAACTATCTTAACTTCCTAATAGAATTCATAAGACTTCTATATTATTATGTATGAATCATTTCTTTTTATCATTTCAGCCCCATATCTTGTTATAGCCAGAAAACATTAAGGGACAGTGTGGTAGACAGAATAATGCCACCTCCCAGACATGTTCACATTCTGCTTCCCAAAATCCATGTGTCTAGTACTTAGTATGGAAAAAAGGACTTTGTCAATGTTATTAAATTAAGGACCTTGAGATGGGGAGATTATCCTGAATTCCAATATAACTGAAAGGTCCTCATAAGAGGGATGCAGAAAGTTCAAAGTCAAGAAAAAATATGGCAATGATAGAAACAAAGGTGAGGGGATAAGAGGAAGACTAACTTCAGACTTCCAATTTTCAGAACTGTAAAATAATAAATTTGTGCTATGTGAAGCCATTATAATTGTTGCTTGTTACAACAGCATTAAGAAACAAATATAGTTGATAAATACAAAGAAGCCAAAGGAAGGAAGTAAATCAAATCTATGAAATCATAGAGATGTGAGACAGGAGATTAGATAGGAGGAATAATGAGGAAGAAGTAGTTATGGACGTTGTGGAGAAAAAAAAAATGAAGAGGGACTAAATAAATGAATAAATATCTCATATATACATATGTATGAATTGGAAGAGGCAGTATTTTAAGATATAAATTCACAAAGTTGATATGTATTTAATATAATCTCAATAAAAATTTCAAAAGTTATTTATATTGATTGACATTAATTGACAAAATGGTCCTGAAGTGTATGCAAAAATGCAAAGGATCTAGAGCAACTAAGATACTCTTGAAAAAAAGAGGATGTTTATTGCCCCTCTTGCATGACTGCTGCTCCCCTATGAAGTTCTGCACCACATGGACACTTAGTAGTCTTTCAGATGCTCACTGTGAGTGCCTGGTAGGGTTTTTGCAGGACGAGTCCTCATGATGGTGTACATGTTTTACAACATTCACAGGGTCCTTCTGGTCCATATTCAGCCTTCACCAATCTGTCAGAAATTCTAGTTAAATTCTTCCTGTCAGTATCTGGTTGCATGCACTAAGAAAGTGTGTGCTCATAAATCTTTTTTCCTTAAATGTAATGTCTCTCCATAGATTTGGGAGCCATTACTTTCTTTATGGATACAGTGCTCCAATGCATTTGGAAAAGGGAAAAAAAACATGTATTTCAAGTTAGTTGGCTTCTTCTTCTTCTCTTTTTCTTTGGAATAGTAGGAAAGACATTACTTACAGCTCTCTATATCATGGGATGGAGGCCAGAGGCTTCGATCACCTTTTGGAATATTAATTATTTGTTCTGTTAAATCATGCACAAATTTATTCTCTAAATGAATTAACGGAGAGTGGTAAACAGGTCAAAATATTACTTATTGTTATTTAACAAGGCAAGACTGAAAGAACCTGAGAGACCTTTAGAGTTAAAGGCAAAATAACATTCTTATAATTAAAAAGCTAGCACTGTAGTTTATTAAAATGTGGTTTATATTTTACCAGTTTTCAATTTGAGTTGTCTTTCAATATTAAAAATTGTTGTAATATAAAGACTAAAGAAAAAAAGAAAATTTAGGGATCTGAAATTCACGAGCAAAGACAAAAATTAGATGTGTAACACATCTGGCTAAATTTGTTGCTGCACTTTAGCACTAAATTGAATTCTGAACTTCCTGATAGGCAAGGCAGAGATCTAGACCTATTATCAGTCAAGCTAGGTTCTACTTTTAATACCACTTTGGATTTGTAACAGACACTTTCCCATCTCTAGGGTTTCAGGTATACATTAACAGTATATTAATTTTGAGAATGAATCCTTTCTATTCATTGATGAAAGCACAGACCTAGGGGGAAATACTTGCCATTTGCACAGAAGTGATTTCTTAATCCTACCTAAGGGAAAATCAACCTAATAAAGGTAGCGATATATGTAACTTAGACACAATACACCCTCAGGAGAGCGTCTTACTCACAAAAGCAAGATCTTTGAAAATTCTGCAGAATCTTTTGTTTATTAAATTAGTACTCACAATTCCCAACAAGTATTGCTATGTGTTGTTACAAAGTGAACTCAAGATAAAAGATTACTTTGATCAAAAACGTATTATAAAATCTATACATATTTTATGTTTTATATACATATGTGTATACATGTGTATTTATATATGTTTAATCTTATAACTTAAGCTTATGAGCTTATATATAGTACAAATTAGGTAATTTTTCAAGATAAATTTACTGTTAGTAAAAGATTATGTACCCCTGCCTCACTGGCCCAGCCAAGGGATATGTGTTTGTGTATGCTTTAAATACAAAAGTTTTACAGATAATAAAAGATGTTATACATAATTGTTGTTACTTTAAAATTTCCTTGTTTCAAATTATATTAAAATATGGAAAAGAATGAGGAGGAGTCTAGATAAAAATTTGGCTTCACAAAACAGTGAATAATTATTAAATTGAAAGAAGAAGAATAGAAGGATGAAGGGAGTCCACAAAAAGTAGATACAAAGAGTCTAATTGTGTCAGCTGGCTGTGAGCAAAGAAAGTCAGAAATGTTAGAAAAACACAAATAGGTGTAAAAATAAACTTTAAATTTAGGATAATGCAAAATAATGTGAATTATACCTTTAAGAGGATCCAATATTAAGCAATTTAAATGATCTTTACCAGTGAATTTATTTAAAGGAAAACTAACATATTTTAGATATGATCAGTAACTTGTTCTTTGGAAAAACAGATGGAACTGTATTCTTTGGCATAGCAATATCATATCTTGGTGACTAGGACTTGGCCTTTTGGCTAAATGTAATTTTTTATGAATATAATACTAAAATTTGAACAGGAAAACATATTTCTTATTTATTTCACTATATACCCACTTTCATTGTAAGACAATAAGTTTAGTAGTTATCATTAGTAGTTCCTATTTATTCGAAGTCAACTCATAATTTGATGATATATGTTTTCTATGTATTTTAGTAATAATCTTCAACACTTTATAACATGCCTTAAACAAAGCTTAAAATATAAAAGCAACATTAATGATAAAAGTTAACTCATACCTAATGAGTACAATGTACATTATCAGAGTGAAGAGCACACATATAACTGACTCAAGCAGTATAAAAGCAATCCATGTAACTAAAACATTTGTACCCCCATAATATTCTGAAATAAAAAGAAAAAATCAAAAAAACAATAATTAGCTGAATATCATAATGTGTTCTGAGACTCTATGGTGCTCTTATTTTTATTTTTCTCATTTTGTTTATGATGATGTTTTATTCTTGTTCATTGCAAATGTGCACCAAGAGTACATAAGAATAAAAGACAATAAATTTCCAAAAGCAAACATACAAAAAATCAGTTGTTGTAATAATAATAATATAACCCCATCGTCTGGAGTATTTGCATTTCATTTAATATGTTTTATTCTCAATGATTGTTTTAAGTCCATAGAGCACATGTCACTTTCATATTTGAGTTTTAGAAAGAACAAAAATGTTTCCCTCTGGTTCTTTGTTAAAAATTAAGTACTATATTTAATCTGCACTGTAATATTAAGCATTGCATTTATCATTTTAATTGATCATTTCAAGTCGATACAGTTCATTTTATTTTATAAAAATTAAGTTCATGAAAAAATAGCTAGTTTATATAAAAATGACTGGTGTTAGCAAAATTCATTCAGGTTTTAATTAATTTTTCTCACAATGTCTGGAAAAAGGTAATTTCCTTCTTTACTCTTCTACTGGCTACTAAACACATTCTTTTTGTAATAATTACTAACAAGGATTTTTAGTATATACTTTAGTGGCTAAGCACTTCAATAAACATTTCATATTTGGCTGGTTGCAGTCCTGTAACATGCCTAGGCATGTGCCAAAGTCCTGTGACCTGCCAAGATGCTGGCCAAGTTCCCACAATCAGCCCAGACACTAGCTTACATCCCACAACCTGCCCAAGTGCCTACCAAGGTCTTAAAACCCACATAGGTACCCATCAAGATCCTGTGACCTGCTCAGGCACTGGTCAAGTTTCCATAATACACCCAGGAATCCATCAAGGTTCTATGACCTGCCAAGGTGCCAGGCAAGGTCACAACACCCACCTCCATGGATAGGGACTTACTAAGCCCCCTGCCCAAGCTTTCAACAGCAGCCTGGGGACCAACACACAAATCCAAACAAATATCCCTAACCAATGGCTTGGACTAGGACAACCACAGAAGAATGGGAAAATGCAGGAGAACAGGTGTATTACAAGCTCTTAATGCATCTGCCTCCCTCCCCTAGGTCAATCCTCCAGAGTAGGACACAAAAATGCTATCTAGAGATATTTTCTTCTTCTAAGTAGGAGAGTTTCCAACAAACGCTAACAAGTACACTGCAAATCTATCAGCCCTGAACTGAGAGAAGATGTTTCAGATGAAAAGAAACCAGCAAAAGAATTATGGCAGCATGAAAAATCAAGCTCATTTGACACTCCCAAAGGATCATGATAAATACACAGCAATGGACTCCAACAAAAAGGAAATTGACAAAATGGCAGAAATGAAAGTCAGAATATGAATGGCAAACACGTTTAATGAAATTGAAGAGAAAGTTGAAAATCAACACAAAGAAACCAATAAAATATTTCAGAAGATGACTGAAAATATGAAATACTCACTAAAGAGATACATAATATAAGAAAAGATATAACAGAACTTAAAGAAATAAAAGAGTCATTTAGGGAATTACAAAATATAGCAGAAAACAACAACAGACTAGACCAAGAAGAAGAAAGAATCTCAGAGCTTGAAGACAAAGCTTTTGAACTAACCCAGTCAGTCAAAGATGCAGGCAAAAAGAAGAAAGAAGAATTAACAATCACTCAGAGAAATATAGGACTATGTAAAATGAGTCACTATATGAATTATAGGTATCCCAGAGGGAGCAGAAGAAAAAGCAAAAAACATGAAAAACTTATTAGAAGGAATAATTGTGGAGAACCTCCCTAGTATCACCAGAGATTTAGATGTTCAGACACAAGATGGTCACCGAACATCAGGAAGACTTATAGCAAATAGGATGTCTCCACAACACATAGTCATCAACCTGGCCAAAGTCAAAATGAAGGAGAAAATTCTACAAGCTACAAGATGAAAACAACAACTAACCTACAAAGGGAAAGCCATCAGGCTAACAGCAGACTTCTCAGTGGAAATCTTATAAGCCAGAGGGACTTGGACCTCATTTTTAATATTTTTAAACAGAACAATTGTGATTCAAGAATTTTGCATCCTTTAAAACTAAGTTTTATAAATGATGGAGAAATAAAGAACTTTTGAGACAAGCAAACACTAAGGGTATTTGTTACACCAGACCTATTCTACAGGAAATGCTCAAAAGTATATTATACATGGAATAGCACAATAAATACCAATCAATGTAAAAATGCTCAAAAGTTAAAGCTCACATCTCTTATAAAGCAATAGCACAAGAGGGACAAGAAAACAATAAGGTATCATCCAACATGATGAACAGAGCAGCATCCTACATATGAATAGTAACATCCAATGTGAATGGTCTGAATGATCACTAAGTGACAGAGATTGGTTGAATGGATGAAGAGACACAATCCAACTATTTATTGTCTCCAAGAAACACATCTAACCCATAAAAGCTCACACAGACTCTAGGTTAAGGGTTAGATAAAAATATTGCATGTAAATGAAAACCAAAAGCAAGCAGGTGTAGCCATTCTCATATCAGATAAAATAGACTTTAGATCAATAATAATAAAAAGAGACAAAGAGAGTCATTATATAATGGCAAAGGGAACAATTCAACAAGAAGAGACAACAATCCTAAATATATATTCACTTAACACAGGAGATCCCAGATCATAAAACAAATTCTAGTAGAGGTAAGCAAAGAAATAAACAGTAGTATCATAGTTGCTGGGGACTTCAACACCCCTGTGACAGAACTGGACAGATCGTTGAAATACAAAATGAATGAAGAAACACAGGACTTAAATGAGACACTAAAATAAAGGAACCTAATAGACATTTGCACAAATAGAATATTCAACCCAAAATCAACTGAATATACTTTCTTCACATTAGCACACAGGACATTTTCCAAGATTGATCATATCTTAGGCCACAAAACAATTCTCAGTAAATTCAATAAAATTGAAACTATACCATGTATCCTCTCAGATCACAGTGGAACAAAACTAGAAATTAATTCTAAGAGAAACACTGAAATCTACAAAATGTCATGGAAATTAAACAACCTGCTGTTGAATGGTTCTTGGGTCAATGATGAAATTAAAATGAGAATCAAAATATTCTTCAAACTGAGTGACAAAGTGGAAACAACCTTTCAAAATATATGTGATACAGTAAAAGAAGTCCTAAGAGGAAAATTCATAGCCTTAACTGCTTACACCAAAAAGACAAAAAGATCACAAATTAACAACCTAATGTCACATCTCAAGGAAAGAGAAAAATAAGAATAAACAAAACCCAAAGCTAGTAGAAGAAAAGAAATAACAAAGCTCAGGCAGAAGTAAGTGAAATGTGTACCAAACAAAAAGGATTAATAAAAAAAAAGATTTTTCTTTGAAAAGATAAACAAAATCAATAGACCACTAGCCAGATTAATCAGAAATAGATGAGAATAGATTCAAAGAAACTCAATCAGAAATGAAAAAAGAAAACATAAGAACTGGTACCATGAAAATACAAACTATCATCTGTGAATACTGCAGAAACCTCCACACAAACAAACTAGAAAAGCTGGAAGAAATGGATAAATTTCTGGAAACACAGCACCCTTCATGCCTTAATCATGAAAAAATAGAAATCCTGAACAAACCAATAACAAGGAGTGAATGAAATGGTGATGAAAAAATCTCCCAACAC
>CAUYSK010031506.1:0-10842 GCA_963575035.1 Avahi laniger
ACAAAACTAATCAGATAAAAATGTGCCCCAAATCTCTCACATTGCTCAAAAGAACTCCTTGAGGATAGTTAATAATATTTTTCTATTAATAGAATGAGCTAACAGCCATAATTTGTCCCTTGTTCCAAAAATTATGAAAAGGACACACTTTTTGGTATTTTGATCTTATTCTCAGTTAATATTCTCTATTAATAAACCAGCCTTAGTATAAATAAATCTTCTTTCTAAAATTTAGTATCATTAGGAAAGAAGTAAAATCTAAAGTTCTCTTTCTTTTGAGAATGGGTTCATTTCTCCCACCACCTTCTCAGACACTGTAACAAAGGTTACTTCTAGATCCAAGAAGATAAAGGAATAGAGCTTCTTTAGCTGCAGGCTTTGGTCACAAAGCAAGTTATCAATAACGCACAACCTTGAAATTTGACATTGAACTTCTTCAACGGTGGATACTTTGCAAACAATGGAGAACAGAGGAGAAAGGGAAGAGACTACAAGAGTGACAGAACATCAGAAGAACCGTGCTGCTGACACCTTACTTCTTAAGGTGTTAGTTTCCCACTTTGGAAAATGCAAGGGTAGATTAAGACAAGCCTGAAAGTAAAGTCAATCTCTAATTAAGAAATAAATAAAATGGCCTTTAATTCATAGGAAGAAAAATGTGCTCGAAATATCCTCATGGAGCATTTATAAATCTGCACCAGGGAGGCCATGTAGTATGGTGGTTAGAAATAGGAGGTATGAGTCAAACTGCCTGATTCCACATCCTCATTGCACCATGAACTAACTGTGTGATCTTGAGCAAGTTACTTAACCTCTCTGAGTCTCAGCTTTCGTATCTGTAAAACAGGAAAAATAAAAGGTCCAATATCACTGGATTACTGCAAATGCTAAATCAAAAAATATGTATAAAGCTATTAGCACAATGTCTGCCCCCACAGTAAACACGCAATAAATATTAAGCATTGTTATTAGAAAGACAATGAAGAATAATTCTATTGAAATATAAAAAGGAAATCTTTACATACTTGAAACATTTCTCACCTGAGAATCTATAACATTAAGGAACAAAACAGAGTCATAAGAAAGATGGCATCGTGTGATGTCCTTTGGATTAATATAGGGACCCAAATAAAGCAATCCAAATTTAGAAAAATCTTTTGAACTATTTTGTGGTGACTGTGTCTGCGATCACTTGGGAAAGGAAAATGGGCCTCCTTGCATTCTGGAGAGCTGTTAGGAAATGCTAGCTGACCCTTGATAAACCTCCAGCCTCGCCAGGAACACAGTTAGGCAGCTTAATTCAGGCAAGAGAGCAAAAAGCATGAGCCCATACCCAAGCATTGCCTGGTATCCATCTGTGTGATTCAATCACAAGCCACAGCTTGCCTCTGCAGACAACAAGCCCAGCTGCCAGGGAAGGGTTTCAGGCCCACAGTGGTGTCCTAACAATTTCTAGTTCAGTGGGAAGCTGGGGACGCACAGGCTCACAGCACACAGCACACGATTTCTTCATATTTCATCAGTTTCCAGGTTTTAAACAATTTTAACCTTCTCTCTCTATGGACACAGTAGCTGCTGTACTGTAAGTTGAAATCACTGGACTTTGAGTAACACGAGTCTGTTTCACATTCCTGGGTGGGCATCCAGTTGGCACCATGACCCTGTCCATGTCCTGACCTCTCTGAGCTTCACTTTCCTCATCTGTAAAATGGGCAAAAGCCAACTTTAATGAATTCCGGGGATCTGCACACGTTTGACACAAATGCCTAGATAATGTTATTCATTTTTAAGGCTTGATTCATTTGCTGTCCTGAACTGAAATAGGTTGCCAATCTACTCTCACACCACTCTCTAATTTAAGAAAAAAAAAAAGTTTCCGAAAGCTAGCAAACGTAACTAGGAGAGGAAGAAAGAAAATTCGCTGCTACATAAATTGGCTAGGGGCAAAGAAAAAGCCGCTTGAGTAGAGCAGTTGGCTTCCCCACAATTTATTCTTTAATAACTTCTACTGTAATATTTCTGAGGCACATCAAAGGACAATAACAGCCCAATGTTGCCAATCCCTCTCACATATAAACACTTTCATTTCAGAGCGTTAAAGGCATCACTTTGAGAAATGGGAATCAATGGAAGTTGGCTTTTTTTTCCTTGCCTATCCCGGGGTAACAGCACCAGCTTTTTCTCCCCAGTGACACAGCACTCTCGCCGGCGTGTCCTCTGATGGCTGCAGATGAGCAACAAGATGAAAAAAATCTTTGTGATAAATGAAAAAAGAGGAAAAGAATTTTGGGAGACTCCCTCTCTGTGTCAGAAGCCCAGAAAGTGTTCCATTCTTTGTTGCTTATGAATACTGGCTTTGATGTGCATTTAAATCAACACATAAGTGCACGTGTAAAAATAACATCTATTGGATGTTGGGCAGGGGGGAGTGGGGAGGGGGGAGGAAGGAGGAAGGGACAGGTATATGCATACACAGATAATTTGCATTTTTAACAAGGTCCAGGTGAGGTAGATGTTGCTCGTTACTATCCTAGTTACTATCTATATTTTTCATATGAGAAAGTCATTTGATTCATTCCAAAATGCACAGTTAATATCACTAAAGCATTAGAAACTTCACCTGAATCAAGAGAATCATCTTGGGCATCCAAAGCCCTCTAAGACTAAAAACTCCATAGTGCACCTCAGCCACCTTTTTTAAATCCCTTGCAGTCAGAAAATTCATACTTTTAGTTAACACAAATCCTGAACTTTATATGTAAGTCGAGGAGACTGAAAAAAATGGAGATTTTAAAAATAGTATTGTAAGCACCTTGAAAGCAGGGATAAAATTTATTTTTCTAGGAATCATCTAGTTGCATACTGGCTTAAAATAGAAATTTATTACTTTTTAATAAATAGGATAAGCATTTACTTGTTCTGGATTATTTAAGTCCCCTTTATTTCTGTGATATCTCCAGTTCTATAATGAGATGCCCCAAAGTGAGATATATTTGGAATGTCAGAGAAACAGATTTAATTCTGGCATGTTACCTGAGGGATACGCACAACAATCTAGGAAAAATGTATTTTAATGACTCAAGAAAGATCATTTTACTATACAAAACTATATAGCTCTCCAGAAATGCATTCAAAGAACAAATGTTTTAAAAAGCACTGACCTTTATATTGGTTTCTTCTCCAATTAATATGTGCCAAACCAATGCAAAAAATAATCAAGTTCTTTGAAGCTACATTGATAATGTTCTTAAAAGGTGTTAGAAAAACTCTAAACCTTTCTAATAATTAATTTATCAGAATGTGTTTTATCCTAAAACATAAATTAAAAAGAAGTTTATCATAAATGTTTCTCAGAGCACAATATGTAATACAGAATATTTTCAAAAAAAGCATTTCTATTTTAAACATCTGCTATCACAAAATGAAATAATACTCAAGCTTGTTAGCAAATATCATTAATCTGTAAAGCATCAGCCAACCAACATAAATATTGATACAAGTCTAAGACCATTACCTGTGAGACTACTATTTTATATTAGCAGAAAACACAAAGAAGATACAGGAACTAAAATTTATCACAGGAGTGAAAGAGTCATGTAATAAGTCTGGATCCTTCTAGTACAGTGCTCAACTGACCACAACTCAGTCCCCTTGGGTAGAACTACTCCACAAGACTTTGGACCTATTTGGTATGGGGCAGGTTATGAACAAAAAAAATTAGCCATAAGGCTACACAACAAAAGCTTTCTGTTCATGAAAGTTGCTTTTCTGGAGAAAATTATTGCAATTCTATTAAATGTTTCAGTATTAATGATTGACATTATTGTGCTAATATATATTGTGAATTTCCTAAAAGAGAATAAAGTATGTGGCATTTCCCTAACTTATTTGGCCACTGTACTAGCTTCCAATTGCTGCTATGACAAATTACCTCAAACTTAGTGTCTTAGAACAACATAAATTTTTTCTCTTATGGTTCTGAAGTCTGAAATGGGTCAGCAGAGCTATGCTCCTTCTGGAAACTCTAGGGAAGAATCCATTCCTTGCTTTTTTTATCTTCTACAGACCACCTGCATTCCTTGGCTCTTGGCTTCACTCTCCATCTTCGAGCCAGGAGTGTACATCTTCCAAACTCTCTCCCTGCCCCTCTACTTCCTTTGTCACATCTCTGACCCCAACTCTCTTGTCTGTATCTTATAAGGACACTCATGATGCAGTGGACCCAATTGAATAATCCAGAATAATCCTGCTCATCTTTTAATCACATGCGCAAAGTCCCTTTAGCCATGAAAAGTAGCATATTCACAGATTGTGGGAGATTAAGATGCGATCGTCTTTGGGAGGCCATTATTCAACCAAGCGCCACCATGAAGTCCTCTTTTTATTCATGGAGCCCTCATAACAAACTTGCCAAAATAGTCTTCTGTGTGTGAAGTGTGATGTGCAAAATAATATCACTCTGGTTTAGAGCTCTAAAATAGAGTCAGGAAGTCATTCTAATAAGGACTATTTGCATGACCTGCAGCCTTGCAAAATATGAAACAAACAAACAAAAAAACAAAAAAAACACAGAAAATTGCCTTGAGCCTTTCAACTGGGACGAAGTGTAAAGACCACAACATTCTAGAAAACAGCTGAATTTCACCAGTGCTGCAACTCTTGAACAGTGACAGCCAATGAACTATGGATTAATGTACTAACCACCAAGGATAATTCTTTCAGAACAACTTGTGTAATCAGCCTCAGCACTCCTTTAAAAATCCCTCCTTCTCTCTCCCTCTTCAGAAAACAATTTGGCCTTTAGCCACATCTATGTCTCCTGAATTGCAATTCCAAAGACCCTAATAAATGCTTTGTTTTACTGTTTTGCAGTCTGGTCTTTTACCCCTCTTGGTTGACATACATAATAAAGTTTGAAAAGCTTGTGTTTTTATAAGAAAATGGAAAATATTCCGGACTCTGAAAGCATAAATGAAAAGATAAAGAATAAGCTGTACAGCAAAGACCAATTTACCATGGGGAAATCATAAGTGTAGGAGCCCTATGGCTTGTGATTTGAACCAGTTTTGTTAACAAATGGTCAAATGACATAATGCAAAGGACTAGGAACCCTATCATGACATGCCTCCAGATTCCTTAAATGCTAGGTTAAATGCTCTTACTTAAACAATAACGGAATAATGCAAAAGTGTAATAAAGGAACAAAAGATGAATATGAATACTTTAATCTGTTGGATTAGGAGACCTTGTATGTTTAATAAAGATATGCTCTGATGTACGGGAATGAGGGGAAATTAGACGATTGGATTTTGAAAGTTCATGAGGTTATGTGAGTTGGATGTCTTATGTTGTGCTAAACAGCCTATTCCCCTGGCTAGGTCAAGGCAAAAGAGAAGGAGGAGGAAGAGGGGGAGGAGGAGAAACCTTGTTTCAATTAAAAGGCAGCACAGCAAGCATAGTGGTTACCAGCCCATGCTCTAAGGCCAGATTGCGATGTATTAATTGTCGCTCCACCACCTTAACTACACTTTACCTCTTTATACCACAGTTTCTCATCTGTAAAATGAGAACAATAATCATATCTATATCATAGCATTTGTGAAGATTAAAATGGTTAATTTAGGTATTATATAACATGGACTCAAAATACTTTATCTATTGTTGTTACAGTTGCTCTGGTTTTCCAGGAGGAAAGTGAAAGTCAACAATGGCAGGAAAAGATGGCCCAGAGCTAAATGGGAGCATGTCTTCTGACCACATTCTTTCTGACAAGAAGTGACCGAATGTCTGCGTACACACCTTCTAGAACAGTGAAATAAAGGAAAGAATAATTCTTCTCTGACAACTCTCTTTGGTGATATGCAATCACTGTTTATCCTATATCTGTTAATAGAGTATAAAGAATGCCTTGAAAAAAGAAAGTCCCTTGTAACATTGATGCATTTTCTAATTAGCTTAAAATATTAAAAAATAAGCATCCCTAGGCATTATGATCTACTTCTTCTGGGGAACAACCTTGACATTGGTATTAATATTTATAAATCTCCCTTGATGAATCTAAGTCAATAAATCTAAAGTCAATAAAGTTTGGGAACCACTGCCCTTGCTGGTTAAAAGACTGTTAACTAATGAGGAAGAAACATCATGTTTTCTAGGGAACAATGCGCTTTAGGTTTGCACTTTAATTACTTTTGAATTTGTATTAATCATTCTTTGAGTTGCTGTAAATATATAGAATTATATTGAATTACTGGATATTTGACTAGTTTGACCTATAAAAATCACAATTTTGTGCGCTATGATTCTGAGTAGGATTTATGTAGAACAGCCCTTGTCCTAAACAACTTAAATGTCCATAGATGGGTGAATGGATAAAGAAAATATGGTATATCCATACAATGTAATATTATTCAGCAATGAAAAAGAAGGAATTCTATTATATACTACATGCATGAACCCTAAGGACATTATGTTAAGTGAACTAAGTCACTCACAGAAGGGCAAATTCTTCATGCTTCCATTTACATGAAGTATCTAAAGTAGTAAAACTCATAGAAACAGAAAGTTGAATGGTGATTACAGAAACGGGAAGTCTCTGTTCAATGGATATAGAGTTTCAGTCATACAAGATGAAAGTTCCAGATATCTAGTGTACAGCATTGGACTTATACTTAATACTGTACTGTACACTTACAAATTTGTTAAGAAGGTAGATTATAGGTTATGTAGTTTTTATCACAATAAAAAAAATGTGCTGCTTAGTGAAAACCTCCTTTTTCTAGCAAACGCTGTACTTTTGCTACTTCTTCCATCTAGAAGGTCTCCAATTTGAACGTTACTTGTAGAAGTCTTATCTAATCTTGAAGTCCTAATTCCAATGCTACATTCTCCATCAGTGCCTCATGTTGGAGAATACCATGAGCTTTGCTGGTGGAGATAGGATTATAAGGAGATGACGATGGCAAAAGTAAAAAGAACAAGGGCTTCTCCAGGAAATCATCAAAGAGTTAAGTAAAAAATGTTTGGAAAACCAATGCGTGAGAAAGGGTGGGGAAAAGAACTCTTATGAGAATGGGGGGAGACAGTGGGAATCATGACATTGAATTCCCCGAATAGTATGATAACAACGTGGAAATGCATGAACAGGTACAGCGGAAGTGAGAGGTCGGAAGAACAGCCCCAAGCAACACTGCAGACCATGAGCATCTAACTGATGACACTGAGATCAGCTGAAAATAGAATGATACTTGAACATGTTAGAATAGTTTGGTAAAAGCACAATATTGCTGCAAGCAATTAGATGTTAGAATTAAGTTATGCTTACTGCTGTTATATTTATATTCAATTCAAATCATGTATAATTAAGTAAGCTAGTATAAACGATTGACATAAGCTATTTTCATGGCTTTTTTCCTGGCACAGTTTATGGAAGGGAAACAAACAGATGGTGAACTAATGCTATGAGACACCACTCTCTGTGCCTGATCCCCGGAGGTCCCTGTGTAACAAAGAGCAGTAAACGTGAAAGGCTCCACAGCATACTCAGGAAGAGGAATTTTTCACTTGAGAATAAAAGGGGTCAGTTTCTATGGACTGCCACCACCACCAGATTTTCACCCTCCTCCCCCTTACCCAAGGCTTCCCTTTTCCTGAGTCAGGGGAGAGTGGGCATGATTCCACTTCTCCTGCCATCAGTGTTCTAGGACTCAGAGAGACATAGCAACAAATTTCATTAATGACGTTAATGCATGTTAAGTGTACTTCTTTTATGGTACTCATTGCCAAGGTGTAGATGGACTTTGATTAAGGTATCCCATGTCCTCAGCACTAACAGCTACAAAAGAAGAAGGAAGAAGGAAGAACAATGAAGCCCAGGATTTGTAAAGGAAAACCAACAGCATGGCTAGTCCTAGGGATGGCAGCTACATTATAACACATGGCGATAAAGTAGGTGACAGTCAACGTAACAGTAACAAGTCCTCCAAAAATTTACAGCTGTAGTGGGGACAAGACAGAAGTGCAATGAATGGATATATTTTATGTTACAAGAGTAGTTTAATGTTTCCAGGTCATTTTTTATGAAGAGCAGATATCTGGCCAGCACTTTGAAGTGCATAAAGAACCATACTCCCTGGGGAAAAAGATTTGCCAGAGACAATTTGAGTGTTACAAAGCTATTCACCAACACTCAGTGGGAAACACTGGTAATAGACAGAGAAATGAAGGCACAATCAATCCCCAGATGGGGAGGATGGCACTTGCGGTTTGAGTACATTTGTGCCCAGAGTCATCAAAAGTACACTGGGTTTTGAATCTGAGCCTGTGTTTGCCTATGCAATGCCTGATTTTGCCAAGAGGATGTCAGCAATTAAAAAGTTTTAGACTACTGGAAAAATAAATCAGTAACTAGAAGCAAAAATATAGAGAGCATAGTCAGATTTCTAGAACAATTGTCAACATGTGCTTAACATATTCCTTGTACTACAGGGTAAAAAGTTTGAGGGCATGTATAAAGCCTAATTTATATTGAACCCCAAGAGAAATTTGTGCTTATAATAAATTTGGAAGATTAAAGCACAGAGAATTGTGAAAGTTCCTCTATGATATTATCCAGGGCTTCCTGATGAATTTATATTGAGTTTCATTGTATAGATACACTCGTTATTGAATTATAATTGGTGTATCATTGCCATCTGGCACTTCATGGCTAAGCAAAGAACCTTCTCTAGGAAGTGAAAAGTCAGTAGTAATAAATTTAATAACTTATTTCCATCGTGATAAAATAACATACTTTCTAGGTTTTAATCTACTACCACCACAATACCTGGAATGGAATAGGAGCAAAATATGACTATAGAAACATAACACCAATGGTGATGCATATGCCAAACAAAGGAATGACAGTGAGAAATGTATGAGGCTTTTTCAGAGAATAATAAGTCACATATTCTTCTATCCGGGGCCTATCTTCTGAACTTCACTTTCGGCACCCCTCCCCCAATTCATTTATCTCCCCATGGACTTGCCTTTTTCCCTTTTTTTTTTTTTTTTACTTTCAGCCTCACTGCCCCTTTGCACTCTTTTATTTGCTGTTTGTCTTTCTGGAATGCTCTTCCCTTACATCATCCCATGGCTGGCTCTCTCATTTCGTTGTCTCTGTCACATAATCTTACCCTCTGACAGCACTTTCTAAAAGAGCTGTCCTGACCTTGTTATTACTTTTTATTCCTTTACCCTAGTTTATTTGTCTCCATATTATCTATCTCTATCTGGAAATATATGGCACATTAATTCAATAATTTGTTTATTATCTTTCTAACTTCTGTAGAATGTTAGCTCCATCAGGGAAAGACTTTGCCTTGTTGGCTGTTACATTCCCCACATCCAGAGTAGTGATAGGCACAGAATAGACATTCAATAAGTATTTGTTAAATAAATAAGTGAAAAGTTATAGCATTTTCTTTGAAGCCTGTTTATAGGATTCTCATTTTTTATATTATAGCTATTTAAGTGTCTATTTAATCTTCCCTGGAACACTATAAGTTTCTTGAGGACAGGAAATGTGTCCATGAATGTATCTTGTACACAATCTAGCATATATTTTTGTCTTTAATGATACAGAAAAAAACCACATTTTTACCAAATCAATTAAGTATGTATAGATGTGTTTGGAAGTTTTACATTTTAAGCTAAGAAAGTTGAAAGCTGAGAGGTAATCACTGTGGGACAATTTTTATAAGTTCTCAGAGAAAAATACAGCTACCTGACACTTCAATTGAAGAATGTCATCCTCTTAAAAATAAAAATAACTCAAATACTTTAATAGTTACTGGTATATTAATCCTGTGATACAGAAAGAATTGGAAGTCAAGGAAAGTAAAGACAAGAGGTCAATTTAGAGATTATTACAATAGGCTTGATGAAAAGTCATGGCTAGGCGCTATTCCAATGAGATTAGAGAGAAACAGAAAGGTACAAGAGGCTCTGTAGAGGTTTAGTTAATGATAGTTAATCACCTCGGTCACAAATTAGATAACAAGATCATGGAAACAAGAGGAATCAAAGTAACTTTAAGGTTGTATACCTAGATAACAGGAAGGAATAATAATGTCAATAAAAATAAAAAAGTAAGGAGAAAGCAACAATTTAAACAGAAGTATTAATTCAGTTCAGGCATTTTGGATTAGAAGAAAAGGGATAAAAGCACAAAAAAAATAATTGCAATAAATGCAAAGATAATTATTATGCCAAGGACTAAAATTCCATTTTTAAAATGATGATCCACATTTAAGATGTTGCAACATGAGAAAGACGATAGATGGATGTTGATTCCAAGTTCTAAAAGCCGGAAGAGGTGAAAAACAGAGGAGTGTTCTGAAATAAAGGAAATGCTTTGTGATCACTATATTGTATCTTGCATAAATAGCCTAAGTTAAATAATCTTAGAAAAATGAAGAATCCACCACAATGTGGTTTTTTTTGTGTTGAACTTCAGTAGAACTGAATATTGTAGTATTGAAATTTTACTGTTAAAAAAGGAACTATGCTCAAGGTCAGGAGTTCAAGATCAGCCTGACCAAGAGCGAGACCCCGTCTCTACTAAACAATAAAAAGAAATGATCTGAACAACTAAAAATATATATATATAAAAAAAAATTAGCCGGGCATGGTGGCACATGCCTGTAGTCTCAGCTACTTGGGAGGCTGAGGCAGGAGGATCCCTTGAGCCCAGGAGTTTGAGGTTGCTGTGAGCTAGGCTGACGCCACGGCACTCACTCTAGTCAGGGAAACACAGTGAGACTCTGTCTTAAAAAAAAAAAAAAAAAAAAGGAACTATGACCT
>CAUYSK010031508.1:0-93601 GCA_963575035.1 Avahi laniger
GAGTACAAATGGATCCCTTTCTTCTGCTCTTGTGGTGCCTCACTTTGGATGATGGGCCTAAGTTTAGTCCAGGAAAGTGTAAGAGGTACTAGATCGTCGTCATTTCTTATGATTGAGTAATATTTCATTGTAAACATATACCAAATTTTGGTAATCCACTCATGGATTGACGGGCACTGCTTTTTGTGTGGGATTTTGGGAATGAACCAGAGCATGGCTCTTTCGCTGATGCTGCTATGATATATGTTCTAAGGATAATAATGAGAGCTGCGACCTGGAAAAATGAACTTTTGGGAAAATATCTTAAAATTTGTGGTGTTACACAATAGGATATAAGGGATCTTGCCTAGTGAATAAGGCTCTGGAGAAAACTTCTGAAAAAAGGCTACATCTAATGTAGTTGTTTAGAGGAAACTTTCTAATGCTGGCATGTATATTCTATGAGTGCTGTTTTCTCCAAATGCATTTTGAAAACAAAGTTTTCTAATTCACTACGTTTATGCAGGTATGCAAGATTCTGAGTTGTTGAATGGGAGAAAGTTTTGGGAAGCAGAGAAAGCACTCAGGACCAAACAGAAATAAGTAAAAGATTTGCCTGTGAGTTTGTTTTATTTCTAGTTTAGGGATACGATGGTGAAGGGTCTTCATGACTAATAAGAAAGCTGCTTTTCTCCCCTGAAGCATGCTCTGTTAGAGAAATTTACATATAAAAATATGGTGTTGGTCATAAACACTATATGCACTCTGCTCTCCAGCAGAAAGGTCTGTTCTGACTTGTTTAAGGAGCTATCTTTTTTCTTTCCTCATTTCCACCCCTTAGGATGGAAATTTTCTAAAATGTATTAATCAATTCCCTGCCTTCTAGATGATATAATTAAAACAAATGTGTGTTAGAGACAGGATGTTATCTGGTCATCTAGACCCAAACTCAGCTGCTGTGTCCCCTCTCTCCCTTCAAAAGTCCCATATTTCTGCTTAAAGGCAGGATGGCAGTCTTTTTAGATGCTAGTCTGCAGCCCTCCTCATTTGCCAGTAAATTAATAACTTCTCTTTCCTTTTCCTCAAAAAAAAAAACCACAAATAAAATAAAAGTTATAGGGAAATAAAAAAGATAAGGCATTATAAAAAATGAAGATGTATTGATCTACCGTATGGTAATATAGCTGTGGATTTTTCTGTTTTTCTGCTTCATCTGTTGCTTCATATGACTTCTCTGTCTTGCCTCTATAACAAGCCACCTTCCTATGTCTCCCAACACTATTCTTCCAATTTCCCAGCTAATCTACATTGGGTGAATAAAGCAGATAAGCAAACGCATTAGGAATTTTAAGTATAAATTACTATCAGCAAATCATATGGTTAAAAGTACCCATGATGACCACAAGATTTGTCAGATATAGGCAAATTACTGCTCTTTGCCTCAGTTTTCTCACCTGTCAAATGGGTATAATAGGAAAAGATACCTCATTGTGTTGTGAGAATTAAATAAACCAAAATAAATAAATTATTAGAATGGGCCTGGCACATAGTAAATGCTAGACAGGCATTTACTGTAATTATTGTTATTGTTGTTATTAATAATTTGACACTGAGATAAGAACAAAATGAGAGGTGTTATTGTAGTGGATCTGGAGAAGTAATTTGTGCTCTCAGAGGCCTTCCAGTGTCGTGTCCGGAGCAGCTCCTAAGAATAGGGGTTGAGTTCTTGCAGTTTTAGCCTCAAGGTCGGTGGCTCGGCTCACAGGACATCTGGGGCTTCCTGTCAATCACAAATCCTTTATATGGGATTGAGTAATTTAAATGTGAAGCGCTAAGTGTGGAACAATTGTTACCACATCAGGGCGCAATGGAAACTCTGTGCTTTGTGAAGAGTGACAGAGACCTCTCTTCTCTGGGCCCATGAAGTGAGGAAGGAGGGCAGAGATTTTACTTTGTGCAGCCACTACTAGCTCAGGCCTCCGCATCGCGGTAGTTCTTCTCTGTGGGCTTTAATTGTTGTCCAGCTTCACAAGACTTCAGTGTCTATGCGATTGTGGGCAAATTGGACCAAAAGCCACTCGGAGACCACACAGTGACCGCTGGCAGCCAGTACACCCTAGGCGTCAGTACCACAGTTCTGGGCTCCCTGGAACGCTGCAGGGTACAAACCGTAGCCCTGGGATGCGCATGCGAGGCAGGTTGGGATCCCATCCACCTAAATACTAGTCAGGCAGCAACGAATGTCCTGACTCCTGCGGCTCGGAGGCCATCTGCTCAACTCATTTTGGAAAAGGCTTTCACAGCCCTTTTGGGGAGCTCCCAGGGCACTCGGGAGGTGGAGGCTTGCTGGGACTGAGTGGACCTGAGCATCCCAAAGCAGTGCCTGAGGCGGGGCGAGCAGGAAATGAGCGTGCCTGGCTTGCACTTTGAGCAGCGTCACTCTCCTCCTCTGCTCACCCCTGCAGTTGGTGTGAAAAGCCGCAGAGTTTTTCCCAGACACCAACCAACTTCCGAAACTGGGATTGTAATGCTTTCTGAAAGTGGGCAGCATTTTAGCCCTGAGTTGGTAAGCTGAATATTGTAAAACATGTTTTTACATTTTAAATGACCGCTTAGAAGTAATTTCATTTTATTGAATATCAGAAACTATCTACATATACATAAAGAAGGCTTGATTAAAAGACAATATTTCCCAGAGCTGTCTGAAATTTTAGTGTAGTCACACTAATTTGGAATCAGCCTTAGATATCTCTTCCAGACACTAACAGTAACACTTGCAGTCTTCACAATTATTAACACTAAGAATTCTAAAGAAACTACATGTATTCACATACATATCATATATTTAAGGATTAGGCTGATGTCTAAAAGTTTCAGAAAGCTACAATTCTGAAATACTATCTGATTAGAAAATAAAAATTAGTGGCTCTGCAATTAGCCTTTGGCTTTATTCCAGAACATCATTTAGTGATGTTCAACTGCTGGCTGGGTTTGAAAAATTACCTAGAAATATATACCTTATTGATTATTAAATTCATTTGTATGTTTTTGTCACAGCTGTTAAAGGAGAAATTTAATTTGCTCTCCTTAATTCAGTTCGGTTTTTTGACATGTCGCTAGACTATGCCTCCTCGAGGGAGGCACCGTCTGTCCGGCTTTCCTGTTCCAGTGCCTGCCACACAAAAGGGCTTACTACAAGTTTCCTGAAGAAATGGCTAATTAGATTTATGGTCAGTGTCCCTAAATCTTGCTTCTCAGTGTTAGTTTGGAGCCTTGGAAAGAATGGTAGCCTTGGAAAAGGAAATTTTGAAGTTAGAAATTGTTAAAATGTACATAAACATTCCAAAGTAATGCTCTTATGTGCTCCTAACATAGGGCTTGTTAATCCTTTTCCATCTTTATAGTGTGTTTCCATGCATGTTCCACAGAAACTATCACAACTGTAATGCTCCCGAACTCTCACCTTTGAGTCATGTTCTTGCTAAGCTGATGAAGAATCCCTTCCTCTTAGAAACAAGAATGACTGTGTCACATATTGGAATTTCCCTAAACCAGAAAACATGAATGATATGCCACAGATGAGTGTCCATGAGGGTGGAATTAGCACTTCTCCCCTCACCATGACTGCTTGGTTGTCGCAAGTGTACGGCAACACCTGCCAAAGCAGGGCAGAAGGGAGATGAGCGCCAACTGGATGCCTTCCCATTTCCCAGACAACAATGGGGTGCTCTACCACTAGGATTGGATCAGGTCTGCTCAAGGCCACAGTAGACAGTGGCCTCTTTTGTCATTGCAACTACATGGTCCAAAGTCCCCAACACTCTAAGAAAACTAGAAGAACATGAACAGAACATCACAGCAATGGGTGCACACAACTCAGACAAAACAGGTACATTTAAGGGTCTCTTTCTTTATTCTCCCCAAAAGGCTAGTTCATGTAACTTGATAACAAAACTGGCATCTACAGTTTGGGACAGGCAAGGATGCCAGAGAGAATGGTGGAATGAGATGTTTTCAGATTTATCCAGTGTGGTGAATAGAGGAACATTTGTTTTGCAGTTGCTAAATAAAATTGCTATAGAAGATTAGCTTCAGAGAAAAATGAAACAAAACAAAACAAAAACCTCAGCTAGGCACCCCTATTATTCCTGAAAGGCCATTGTCTATTTATATATTTGCTAAGTCTATTGCCTGCTGAATTTAAATAGTAAAAACACGGGAAAAGCTAGATAGAAGTCTATCTAGTGAAAATTGGAAATATTTGCAATACTTTCTTATACTCACATTATAGCACAACCATATTCTTCCCTCTCTCTCAATCTCTCTCTCTCTCTCTCCCTCTCTCTCTCTCTTTCTCTCCCTGCTTCCTTCTCATTTCTCTAACTCTCTTGAGTTTGCCACAGAAGGAAACAATAACATGCATAATTTTTATTGGATTATACTCTTACTTACGTGACTGAATTGTGTAATTTAATGATTAGAAAGTACCCAAAATGCTACTAAGGTTAAGTCTCTACATTTAAAAGAAATAATCCATCTCTATCCCACATCCATCTTCCATGGTGGTCCAACTAGATAGTTGCCCCTTGTGATTGTCGACAGAGAGTTCTTCCATTTTTAGAGAAACCACAGTTGCATACTAGTTTTAGCCACAGGAGTTCCTTTTCTCCTCCTCCACAGCAAGTTTAGACAAGGTTCCACAGACAGTATTTTTTCCTGTTTGTCTCCACCCAGGAGTCCTTAATCGCTTCAGGGAATAGGAAAAATGCAGGGGATCCCTTTGTGAAGCACTTGGAATCTATCAAAAGTCTGTAAAACACAGCTCAACACAGGATCAAGTGCTTTGCAGAGAGAAAGAAGCAAACCTCTGGTAATTGGAAATGACAAGGACTGGGTTCTTCTGACTCTTCAGCATGAAATTCTGAGTTTACAACCTTCAAAATCCTATTATAAAATAAGGTAATTGCAAAAAATTGAAAATAATGCAAATATTAATTTGTGATCCCAATAGTTAACTCCATAATTTTTTTCCTTAGAGTAAATAAAAATATAATTTAAAAAATCATGTACAATTGAAAAAGAGCACAAAGAGTCATAAAATAAAAGAAGAGGAACACAGGATATGCACTCCACTGAAACATTTGAAAAAGAAAATTAACAACCATTGCTTTACAGCAAATACATGATTTCATCAACAAAGTAGAAAAATGAGAAATCTTCTTTTAAAAGATTGTAGGCAGACCAGCACAGAGGATTAGAGTAAAGATGTCTGAGTCAAACTCTGGCCTGAAAGCCCAACTTTACCATAGAACTCTTTGTGTAATCTTGGACAGGTTGCCTTATTTCTTATCTGTTAGATGGTAATACTCCTGGTGCCTACTTTACCCTGTTATCATGACTCTTTGATGAGTTAATAGTGGGAAATACTTAGAAAAGATCCAAGAATGTAAAGGTATTCAATAGATTTAAGTTATCATTACCATTTTTCAATTTCTAATAGTTTAAAATAAATACTGACCCATACTGAAGAATAATTGTATTTCTAGTCTCTAAAAAGTTCATTAAATAATAATGAATACTAAAATCCTTTTTCAATTGGGAAACTAAATTTAGCCAGTATCTTAGAATATTACTATGAACTGTGTTTCAGAATTAAAACCCATACCAAACAAACAAGGATACACTTCTCTGTTTTTTATGCTATTGTTTGAAAGGACACTGTTGCATCAGGAGTTGAAAACTTTGTACTCAGAAAGTCCATTATGCTCACTGCAAAATCACCAGTGGGAGGATAATCCGAATGTATCTATTAATAATTTCATCACCGATAAATTTATGAATGATAATAGATCTGCTTTGGGGCCAGGTCTAAGGAATGCTCTTCTTACATGTAAAATGGTTTTGCTTAATTGTATGGTCTGTAGTTTGAGGCTCATTTCTTATAACTTAGAATTGATAAAACACCCAGTTTCCTGCACTGGAGAGTTCTATCTTATTTTATCAGATAAAATTCAGGTCTCCTTTCAATTTAAATAATGATAATAATCTTCTCTGTGCAAGAAAAAAGAAGTATTTTTACTTGATCATGTGTGGTAAGATTTGTGATTGTTTTTCTCACAAAATATGTAAGTTTTGAAATGATTTCCTCTTTCTTCCAGGAGAGTATAAATAAACTTTTTCCTGTGAGACTATTCGATTTTCTTCAAAATATATTAGCCCCTATTTATCACAGCCATATTCTCCATTTTGAGGGGAGAAGCTGCTATATATCTCTTAATTTAGCAGTACTTTTTGTTCAGATTTCCAGATAAGGCACAATACAGGTTTTAAATATAAAGAGGATAGGCTGTTTTCCACAAAGCACACCAGTGTTCATAGGATGAGAAACTGGCCTCCTGCAGTGTTTGATAAAAAAGGAGTTCCTAGCACAGAGATATTTTTAGCACATGAGATGAAACATCAGTTATAGCCACATTTCCTTAACATGTTGCACTGTATTCTCCTTCCAACATTCCCAAATTGGTTTATTATCCAAAATGCCAGGGAGAAGTCACTTAAGATTTTTCTTTCATCTCAAGGAGGAGATGAAAAGCTGTTATTATCATTATATGAATATGTTTCTCTTCCTTTATCAAATACATAATAGCATTTGGGCCCTTACTAAAAATTATGACACTCACTGAAAGATGAATCAAGCCCTCTTGAAATTTTTTATTTATTTTGGGACTGTAACATCAGTATGTTTAAATCAAATGTTTGTTTCTATCTTTGTTTCAAATATGGCTTCTAATGACTGAAAATGAGAAGTTTATGTTTACATTACAGCATGTATTTCTTTTCTTAAAAAATTAACTAACAATTAGTTGTTGACTTCTTTATTCACTGAGGTCTTGGCTAAAAGTCTGTGTGTGTGTGTGTAACATAAAAATAAGAAAAGATTTTTTTCAAAATCTCTTAAGCAAAATCTTGGTCAAAATGTGAGGTGCTTGCCCATATATAGAAAGGTTTATTATATTCTAATTGTTCACGAATGTAATTTGTAACATCTTTCCCCTTCCAAGCATACAGTTTTTATTTAATACCAAGTTGATAATCAGCTGGCCAAAATTATTTTTCTTGTTCATATAAAGGCAGATATCAAATTTATAGGTCAGCAATGCAAATGGGAAGGAATTATTTTTGGTGATTTCCTTTGACTAGAACTATTTCTACCACTGCTCAATAAATCTCTTATCCAATTTTATTTCTAAGACATTACTAAAGAAATTTGTCAGAAAGAAAATATGTTTATATGTATGCATTTATATATATGCACACTAAATAAAATAAAAGTTGGAGATGTGTATGTGTGTATACATGTATGTGTGTGTGCATGTAATGGTATGCAGGACCACATTATAGAATATTTTACTAAAAGTTAGGAATTTGAAAGATGAACATCATATAAGGCCACATCTTCTGAGTTGCAAAAAAAAAAAAATTACTGACTTTTATAGATTTGAGGTTTCAAGCTTAGACTTTTCAGTTGCATTTTTAAAAATTCTAAAATGGTTGCCACCTGGTTTTAAAAAGAAGGGTTTCATACTACTGCAAAAGTGAAATGACTCATAAAGCAAAATCTAGACAAAATAGAAATAAATAAAAAATGTAAAACTAAAGTTTATTTTCAAACACACACGTTTTGCATTAAGGGGAATATGTAGCCCTACCAAATATCTTTTCCTCTCAAATATTCAGAGTACATTTTTAGGACATTGTACCAACTCAAATGCCAGTGGTTCATTAGTTTAAAAGATTATCTCTTTTACACACATGACTAATACTGAAGTATAGATTCTATTCTGTTTTTAAAGCCTCAGACAAAAGTCTGTTTTATAGCTTTTCAAATCATATAAGTGAGACATATAGCGACTCCTTTCATTGCTAGGAAGATTTTACATGCTCTTTTTAGAATTCTGGAAGGCATAGTAATTAAACTTTTATTTTTTTCCTCCTCGAGAAATATTACCTGAGAGCAAAACACTTTTTCTACTATCGTGACTCCTTAAAATATATATATTTTCCCCCTTTTGTCTTGTTTATAATTCCCTTCCCAGCTCCTTTGGTCATCTGAGCATGACTGAGTACTTCACTTCTCTTTTTTGATTGATGGATATCTCTATTCCATCTTCATATTAAAATGATGAACATATTTAGTTCTCAACAAGAACGAGCCTATCCTGGGAATATATTGACGCCTTATCAGATGTGTTAAACCAGAAAGGGGACGTAAGAAGGGACATGTCTCTGTTTATGAACAACACTCTCAGGGTTGAGTCCTTGCTAAGGGTTAGGAAAACATCCTGGCGTGTCCATTTGTAGCTTATTGGTTTCCTGAGCTAAGATTAGGGATTAGGATGAGAGGCGTGGCTGGAATCTCTTCCTGAAGATTGTGATTCTTGACTCAGAGGAATCAAGACCCAAGGTTCCCACAGCAGAGCCAGAAAAATAAATAAATAATAATTAGGCCTGTACCTCTGACATTTAGCCACTCCCTTGGGTATTGTATTTTGGGCCTGACATATTTTGTTTTCCTAGTTGGGGCTGTAACTGTGTAGAACATTGAGCAAATATTTTGCTCTTACTAAATACATACATATTTTCTAGACACTACAGATAGTAAATAATAACAACGATAGCTTCATGGTCCACCAAGGATGGTGGGTTATATTATTCCTCTGTTTTAGGTCATCTATAGAGCAATATTTTCTTATAAAATTGCTTCAATAGTGATTAATATTGAATCACTAAGTTTGTAGATTTTATCAGAATGAGGGTTTGTCCTAAAGCTTTATTTAACCCAACCATTTTAGGGAATCTATTATTAACATGGGAGAGTCAGTCGGGAAGGGCTTAAAATCAGCGAGACGTTTAGCTATTCAATTCAACAAAACAGGCACCTGTGATTTGCTAGGCTGGATAGTAGCTGCTGGAAAGTTTAGCAATTTAGTCTAATCTCTCATTTCTCTCTATAGCTTAGATTTTAACTTATTTCAAAAAATAAAAATGATCACACCCTTGAGGAAAATATGGCAAGGACTTTGGAATCAGACAGATCTGTCTTAACTCCACCACCACCAGTTACGGAACCTGAGACCATCATCTGATGAGAGCTGGGGCTTCTGTGAGTGAGTGTGGTCAGCACCCACACGGAGCAAGATCGTGCAGGCTTATGCCACACACGAAGACACGGAAAGGGACACATGGCAAGTGTCCGGCAAGTGGAAACTGCTCTTAACAGAATTGTTAAAGCATTAAGCAAGGCCAGACCACCGTCTATCTTCCAAAATGGAATGATTTCGAATTCTCTGTACATTTTGAGTAGCTAAAGAAGTCATTCCTTCTTAAAAATATAGTTGACATTCTAAGCAGAACTGAATGTTGACTAAATTAAACTAAGCTAGTAGTTACTATGGAAATTCTAATAAGATTACTTGGTTTTCATTATACTTAAGGGCAGGACTAGTCCTAGACAGAATTGAGATATTATTTTAGTCTGTTTTTTCACCTCTCCATCTCCCCTTCAGGCTCATTTCACCACTCAGACACATAACAGGTTTGTTCTCTGCCCTGACATTGTTTGGTGGTCTGTTTGGTAGGAAGCAAAGACTGTGAGGTGTTGGCTGGTACCGTGAAACCACTGTTAGCTCGCCAGATACTCTGCATTTTAACAGGGGTCTCTTGAACACACAGGAGTTTTCAAAGCCAAGAGAATCATGTCATCTTGGGAGGCAGGCTGTCTTCTCTATAGCTACTCTGTCTCTCAGAAAGCTCATCCATCCTTATGACACTGACTTTCATTTCTCTTGTGGGTCAGGCCTGAGTCCTCTCTCCCAAACTCTGGTTCTGTAACTTCTTAATGAACATTTCAATTGATTCAACAGATATTTGTGAAGCATTCATCAGGCTAGGATCAATACCTGAAATGTATTTAAAATAGAACATTGTCTTTGTGTATTGGCCTAGAAATCTCTTTATTCTATTCTCCATAAACATTTTGTACTATGATTTGTCACCAACTCCTGTCAATTCTTCCTCTACTATACTTAGTAGCTACACCACCCGGCTAACCCAGAAACAAGAATCTTCCAGCTCCAGTGTGTTCCACACGGTGCGTGCACACAGATGATCTTTCTCTCCACCTCTTCACTTCACCATGGTGATGCTGGGCTCCGCCACTTTACAGCCCTGTGACTTTGAACAACTCATCAACTTTAATCTTGGTTTATTCATCTGCGAAATTTAAACAATAGTAGGTGCTCTACCTTTCTCACAGGATTATTGCAACGATTAGTCAAAATAGTGCATAGGAAAAAATTATAGATATCATCTAATATTTATGTTACACTCTTATGAATGGTCTTTGTATCTTCTACCTTACCTTGACTTGAGTCAGATTTGTATTCAAATCTTGAATCCTCCACTTATCAGTCATGTGAACATTAGGTAACTTAACCTCTCAGAACCTCTGATTTCTCATTTAGGAGATGGAGATGTGAACCTCTCTGCAGCTCATTATAAGGAGTAAATGGAGAAAATATTGGGAAAGTACCAAGGACTAAGCTCAGTGTCAACTTGCATCCTTAATGCTAGTTTTCTCTCTTTTCTCGCTGGCTCCATTATTTGTCTGTATAGTTCTTTCTTAATCTTAACTGTACAATTTTGTTTCTTCTATTTCTTATGTTTTCTGGACAGATAGAAGAGTGCATTCATTTTCTGTGACTATGTTATTTAAGAATCAACTCGAATGTTCCCTCTGCTCCTTCAGAAGAGTTTTCTACTCCCGTCTATTAGCAAATGCCATCATGCTACACCTGTGATCTTACCTGGCCCAGCCTAACTAATACAGAAAAAGAAATCTGTGATCCTCTCACAAGTGTAGCGTGACTAAAGAACGACCAGAAGATCTGAGGTGGATGAGGTGTGAGAACAAACATTTCCCCACCGAGTAAACAGCACGTGCAGAGGCCGGGCAGCCTGAGAGAGAATCCAGTTGACGTGGAAGGGTAGGAGGTGGGAGGGAGACTGAAGGCCAGAGCTAGAAGGTGGAGGACCTTGGATGCCATTCGAAGGCATTTTATTTTCATTCTGTAAGTAGAGTTTCTTGAAAAACTTTTAAACATTTTTTCATGCAGTTAATTCTGCTTAAAATAGTCATACAAGTGCATTATGTAAAATTGGAAACACAAAGGAAAGGAAATGAAGAAAATTAAAATCATCACTAATACTATTGCATTGGGCAGTAACTGTTAATGCTGCTTTTGTATTTTTTTCCAGATACTGTTCTATGCATATACAGAGTTGATTTTTTTTCCCTAAGAATTGGAATTATGTTGTATGAGCATGATTTTGTTTGTTTGTTTCACCTTCCCAATTAAAAATCTTCAAAAAAAAAAAAAATGGCAGATCGGGCTGATAAAATTTCAATGACTAAAAAATAAAGCATAATTAATGCAACTATTTGGCAGATAGGATACATCCATTGTTACAGAGACTATCCTTCTAAGTAGGATAGTCTCTACAAAAAATCATTCCTCAAAAAATAAATTTTATTGAGGAATAATTTACATAGAATATAATTTACCTATTTTAAGTGTAAATTTGAGGAGTTTTGACAAATGTGCAGTGATGTAACTACCATCATAATTAGGATGAGAGCCTTTTTATCACCATAGAAAAATGTCCTTGTGTCCCTCTGCCCTTAATTTCTTTCTGCCACCCCCAACCACTAGAAATCACTGATAGGCATTTTGTGATTAGAGCATTTCTCACCTTAAATTTCAGATAAATGGATTCATACTGTAAATAGTGTTTTGTGCCTGGGCTTTTTCACTTAGCATAATATTTTGGAAATTCATTCATGTTGTGGACTGGATGTACCATAGTCTGTTTATCTATTCACCATTTGAGGGGAATTCGACTTGTTTCTAGTTTTTGGCTGTTATGAATAAAAATGCTATGAACATTCATGTACAAGTCTTTGTGTGGCCATATGCCTACATTTATCTTGTGTAGCTATGCATGTGATTCCTGGGTGTTTTACATGTATCTTTAATGCTGTAAGAAACTCCCAAACTGTTTTCCACAGTGGCTGTGCCATTTTGTACTCCCACCAACAACGTGTGAGTCTTCCTGATGTTTCACATCCTCACCAAAACTTGTTATTGGTAATCTTTTTAATTTTAGCCAATCCAGTGGAAAAGCAGTGCTATCTTCCTGTGGTTTTAATTGGAATTTCTTGGATGATTAATGATATTGAGGATTATTTCATGTGCTTGTCTGTCATTTGTGTATCTTCTTTGGTAAAACATCTTTCAAATTTTTGACCATCTTTAATTATGTTGTATCTTCTCAGTGACATGTTAAATTTTTTTTATATACTAGATACAAATACTTTATCACATATCTATATTTCAAATGTTCTGTAATGCTTAGGAAAACCATGAACAATCCTAAATTCTAACTACTTCTCACCCAAAGCATGCAACTTAGCATCACCTGTTTGAGAAGCAGCTCATTGTCAAATAAAATGTCAGGAGTTAGTATGGGTTCTATTATGGGACTTATATGTTAATCCACCTTTTGCAGTCTCTTTCCATGGCATCTGAATATTCATGTCATGTCTTTTCCAACCCATAGTCACAGGGGCCTCTTGTACCTCCCTCTATTGCAAGTATTCTGGGGAATGAATGGCTAACTCAGTGACATGCTTAATGTGACACCCACACATTTAATTCTGTGAGTGCATGCCTTTTAATTCGAGGAAACTGTCAAGCCATTTTTGCAGGTGCAGTGATAGATAACTACAAAGACAAAAAACACCATTTTATTTACATAGATCTGTCTTTTTTTCCGTTTCCAAATTCATTGATAATTATCTTTCCCTACTTTGCCTTAGTTTTCCTTTTCTTTGTCTTTTGTGACTTCTTGCATTGAAGACTTAACTTACTAACTTTTCATTTTTAATCATGAAAACATTTAAAATTATACATTTACTTTTACCATTAGTTTTTAATTTATTTTTATTGTGGTGAAAAAAAAATGTTCTTCATATTTTCTTGTCTGGGGGGGGGTGAAAGAAGCAGTTTTTGATGTTTTTATTTTGACCTTATATAAAATTAATGTTTGGGAATATTCAGATAATATTTGAAAAGGAGGTGGATTCTAAATATTTGTGAGATACAATTTTTCATAAATAAATAAATAAATAAATAAATATATATATATATATATAGAGAGAGAGAGAGAGAGAGAGACAGAGAGAGAGAGAGAGAGAGAGAGAGAGAGAGAGAGATGGAAGAGGAGATTAATTATAAGAATTGGCTGATTGGCTAATGCAGTTATGGAGGCTGAGAAGTCCCGTAATCTGCCGTCTAGAAACTGGAGACCTAGGAAAGCCAGTGGTGTGATTCTGTCAGAATCTGAATGCCTGAGAATGGGTTTTGGGAGGAGAGGAGGCTATAGCGGTGTCAGCCAGGGTCTGACTCTAAGACCCAGGAGTGCTGGTGTCTGAGAGCAGAAGATGGATGTTTGAGCTTAAGCAGAGCAAGCAAATTTGCCCTTTCTCCACTTTTTGTTCTATTCAGGCCCTCAGTGGATTTGGTAATACCCACCACATAGGGGGCAGGTCTTCTGTTTTACTCAGTTCACTAATTCGAATGTTGATTTCTTCTGGAAACATCCTCCACACACATCTCTTAGCTCAGTCAAATTGACATATAAAATTAACCATTGCTGTATGTTTTTTATTTATTAATAGAATTAAATTTTAAATCAAAATCTAAAATTTACATTAAATAATAATATAAATTCTTATTATTATTCAGATATTTTATTCATTTTATGTGTTTTAATAAACTTCAATTGAAGCTTAAAATAGAGAAAAATTCATACATAGTATACATTCTGAGAATTATCATAAATAGGACACAACACTATAAGCCCATACAGGTCAAGAAACTGCTCCCCCTGTCTCCTCTATCTGCTCAACCTGTCAGACACAGAGCAATGGGTGAAATTATTCTTCCCCAACCATTGTTCAAAATGGAGACCCCCAGGTCCCTCCTAGGAGCTGCTAATCAGAATCTTGGCGGTGGGTCACAGAATCTGGGAAATTCTGAGGCATCTTATCAAGTGACAGAATTTGGGAGCAGATGTTTTCTTTCTTGAATTTCAACTGCTTTGAGTTATCTTAATTATGCATAGTTTACTGAAGCTACATTTCTTCATATGATTTATGCTACTGCTACTGCTGTTCTCTTTGAGGCTCATTTTGTTTTGCCCATAATAGAGTGCAAACTCTTCACACTGTTTCCAAATTTATCTTCCAGAAAGAAAGTTAAGTCCAATTAATTGCCTTCTTGAGTATTGAACACCAACCAGTGCCTATAGAGTACAGTTTAAATTCCTAAAGACGGCACCCAAATCATGTCATTATTTGGGTCCATTCTGCTTCCCATCATTTCTCCTCTCCCCTTTTCTTTACTTACTTGTCATTCCTCAAATACAACTTCCTCCAATCCTCGAAATGTCACCAGAGGCTTATCAGCGTTGGGGCTCATCCTGCTTCCATTCACCCTTTTCTCAGCCACATAATAAAACTTGTCATTCCTCAACAACAACTCATTAATTCACTGCTTATTTAGTCATTCCACCTGGAATGCTCTTTCTTTCTCTTCTTTGCTCGTCTCAATTCCACTCATCCTTAAAACTTCCCATCCAACACTGTCTTTTCCATTCCCCAGTGAGAATTATGATGACACGTCCTTCTGGGTTGCTGCTGCTAAATGTCATCCAATTTCTAACTTACATCTGCCTTGTCCCATAGCTGGGGCTACCTACCTGTCCCTTGCAGCTTCAATTCCATTCAAGTTTCTAAGATATATCTTAACTTTGTTGAGGAAGAATTTCAGAAAGTCTGGTCTAGGCTTGTGGAACTCAATCACTGTTATTGTAATCCAATATCACTTTTTTGACCCAGTACTGAAAACTAGATTTTAGCCTTTTTTCTGGGAAACTTAGTTTCTGTTTATGGAAATTAGGTTTCAGACTTCTCACTAATACACAGGGTCTTATTACTTGTCTCTACCTATAGGATCACTCCTTGCTGTTGCCAGGCTCACCTTCCACTTAGAAAAGTCCTGGAGGCTCATCCCTAAATCCCTCCTGACAGTTTGAAAATGTCTCCCTGTTGCTGGTGCCCTCCTGGCTTTCCAGGTATTGGCTTTCTGAGGATTGGATCTCGCAACTGTAGCCAGCTGTTGCTAGTCCTGTAGCTGCACCCTGGGTTGTTCCTTTGGTTTAAAGTAATATCCTCCCAGAGCCCTACTGAGCATTGAGATGTATTTTATAGCATCACACATATTTTTTTTATCTTAGGGAAATGCAATTAATGTAACACTAGATGGAAATTATGTGAAAGCTTTATTTTGCTAGGAAGAGTCAAAGTGGTGAGCTATCTGAAGACATGCATTTCATACCATAGTTCATAATGTCAATCATTTTTTAAAAATTTCTGCCCTTTTTTCACACATCTATTTTTAAGAAGAAAAGTTGAGTACATAAAGAGTTTACGAGAACAAAGTATTTAAAATGTAATGGCTTCAAAATAAGGGATTCTTTTGTGAAACAGAAGTAGTCATATACACACTTTCACCTTTAATTTCTTAAAAAAAAAACCAACTGTATTTAACATATATAAGGTAGGATAATAGAGAGGTTTAAAAATATGTAAGAATTTTATATTCTTCCTTAAGCACAATCCTTGACAGAGCATGTGTTGGGTTATAGATTTTGTTTTCAAAAATCTGCCTGTGCTAAATAAAATAGAAAAGCAAATTAAAGATGAAACTTTAATATGTTGTACATTACAAATGACATGACCATTATTAAGATACTCCAACTGCAAAGAGAGAAAAGGTATGGGTTTCTTTTTCCTTATTTTAATGCCTCATAGGTAAAGTTATTCACAATAAAATAAACTTAAGGACATGCTAGATAATAACCAGACCCCCACAATTCAGCCCATCCCTAATTATTATGTGTAGAAAGGACATCCTCTTTCACACCTCCCACTAAAGGAAAAAGAGATATTTTGCAGGTAGTAAACAAAAAGTGAATTTCTCTTCCTCTCTTTTTTTTCCCTGTCCTATTGCCTTATGGTCTCAGTAACCCAGGGGTTGCGTTCACCAGGACAGATAACCAAAGAGGCCATCAACAATGATCTGAGTGACGCCCCTTCCCTAAAATAGCTTTCTCATTGCACAGGCACCAGATTTCCACCATTAGAGATCAATTCCTTTGGATAAAGCATTTTATGTCCACGAATGAATGATTGATAATAATTACATTTTCAAAGTTTTATTTATTGAGGTCCTAAAATGTAATACAGAGAGATTTTAAATGGGCAGAGAAATAGAGCTGAAGCATGAAGGAAATGATCTAGAAAATATTCTTTTGAGAAGGGCTGCCAAGCGCCAGAGAGAACATGCAGGTGGCAGAGACTCAGGGGACAAAAGGGTCTCTTTCCGTCTATTCTTTCTTTCTTTCCTTGCCCTATTCCAGTTGGCTCCCAAAACCATCCAATCACCCTAGCACACACTTTTCTTTGCCCTGGGATAGCAAGGGAACTTCTACCCTGATAACTCTTTTGTTTTATTCTCCATCTTTAAGTAAAAGTCTAGAGAATACAAAGAAAATCTTATTAATTATTTTTTATGGCTTAACATCTTAAAGTACACTAATAGAAAATAATTTGGAATTCACAGCTATTTGAAAAAAAAGCAATGGAGCGGGAAAGAGATCTTTACCAAGCACACATCAAGCACATGTCTTCGTATCATTATAACAGCTGACCCTTTGCAGAATTTGCTTTCTAAACTTTCATTTGTTTTTAAGTACTTTTAAGGAAATATCTTTTCAGAGCCCATATTGAACAGTTATGTTATATTTTACAACACCTAGCATACTTTTGTATCTCAGAAAAACATGATTAATGTGACACTAAATGGCAATAATTAAAAACTAAATAAAAATTATAGGAAAGGCTTGTTTTGTCCTGAAGTGTCAAAGCTGTGAACGATTTGAGAGCAGGCACACGTTTAATGCCATAGTTAATGCCGTGTATGATTTTGAGTGCTTTCCAATTTATAATCACCACGATGACCAGTGAGGCAGGTACTATTACAGGTACTATTATTAATACTATCTCCATTTTACATACAGGGAAACAGAAGGGTTGAGTTACTCACTGAGAGTCCTGGAGCTGGGGTTTGAACACAGGAAGTCCACAATCACAATTGAGAGCAGTATTTTATACAAACTCTTTGTGATTATCTTGTGACCCAGGAGACATGACTATTTGAGGATCATTCTTAATTTATAACAGGATTCCTCAAAGTGAATAGAAATGTGCTCTTTTATCCAACTCTATAGGGAAAGGAGAAAGGTAAGAAATATGGACTGGAGACTATATACATGTTGGTTAGAACAGGGGTGGACCAAAAGGCAGAATCAAGGGTATTATTTGGAGACCTCCATAACCATTTAAAATGTAGGTATTTAAAAATGTAAAAGCCATTCTTGGCTTGTGAGCCATACATAAACTGGCAATGGACCAGCTGTGGCCTGTGGCCTGTAGATTGCTGATCTTTGTATTATATGAATGAATTAGCTCAATGCCTGGCATATAATGAGTAGTATCTTATATGACTACCATTATTACTTAGGATTTTGCACTCAGGTAGAGCAAATCTTAAAAGCTAATTCAGAGGCTGGTTAAATTATTATGTAAAATTGATAAAGAAAATTTTTTTATTTTCTTAGCAGTAGAACCTTCTTCTATTCTCATATTCCCTCACTGCTATGAGGGATTTTTTTCTTTGAATGAAGGACTTTGATGAGGTCTGAGACAGAAAACCCCAAGAGGCAGTCTTAAGAAACAACAGATGACATGCCTTTTAAGGTGGAAAGGAAGAGCTAACTTCTGATTTCCTTTCTTTTCCTTTTTATTTTTATTTATTTATTTTTTTAACCTGTTGGGGTTTGCAAGCTGAGAGTCAAAGCTGAATTGCTCAGGGCAACAGAAGCAATTATAGGAGTTTTGTGTGTGTTGGGAAGATGGGTGCAGAGTTAAGGAAGAGAGAAACTTGGATTGGAAAGGGGCGTTGAAGAAAGAACAACTATGGTTTAAAGAAAATTTTGAAAATATTACAGTGAAAAATATTTCCTGTTTCTCTACATATTTATGTTATTTGCTAATGTTTTGTTTAGCTGGGTCTCTTTTAGGATGAGGTTTTTGGGAATGTGAGAAGAATCTCATTTTGGACACAGGACAGAACCACAGTCAATCGTGGTGGATGTTCACCTGTCTGGGTTTCATGCTGCTTAGTTGATTGATTGAAAGCACAGCTTAGGAGTCAGACAGAACTGGTTCTAATCTAAAATTCCATTTATTTTTATTAGCAGTACAAGTTGGGAAGAATACTTGACTTCTATCAGCATTAATAGCTTTGTTTGTAAAGTAAAAAAAAGATCATTTTTCTCTAGGAATAAATGAAATAATATCTATAAAAGACTTAGAACAGAATCTGCTAAGGAATTCATGCCTTTGAAAGCCTAATTGTTATTATAGTTAACAAAGGCCACTTAAGATATATTACCTGGTGGAAACTTCAGGTACCAAGGCAAGCGACTTCTCTGGAGGCAAAGGCGAAGGAATCAGAGGCAACAAAACCAAACTGCATCAGCTGTCAGAGGTGAATGCTTCTCAGACTCTTCCATTAACCTACACTCGAGAGCAAATGAGGGGAACTAGGGTCTGGGGAAGTAGCTCCAAATCACCAAAGCACCCCACAAATGAGATATCAGAGAAGAAGAAGTCCTGTGTTTAGACTTGTCCGATTACTCTGGAAGTATCTGCAAAGGCTGACAGTACTTGTCTGTTGACATTTGGGCCAGATAATTCTTTGTGGTAGTTGTCTCACACATTAAAGAATATCTGGCAGCATCTCTGGCTTCTACCCAATAGATACCCACAGCACTTCTCTTTCCTTAGTTGTGACAGTCAAAAATGTTTTATTATCAACATAATCAAATGTCTCCTGGGAAGCAAAAGCATCCCTGGATGAGAACTACCGATCTATCAGAACAGTTTTAATTCCCTTTGATGACCTCCAGAAGTAACTGCACAAGGTGGAGGGATTGGACTTAGTGAAAAACAAGAGGCCCTTTAGTGGCCAGTAGGGAGAACGCTGGTGAAACATGAATTACTTACATGAGGATACAGACGCTGAAGGGCATGCACCCACTGGTGAGATGTTTGGGTTCCTTCAGGATGTGTGATTTCTGTTCTCAGTCTTAAAGTACAACTGCATATTTTAAAGTATATACTGGTAGGTGTTAGCTTCTGAACTCCAGAAGTCTAGAGGCCTCCCAGCACCATCTTTGGCCCTTAGAGCCTTTACGCTGATGTTTCTTTGCTTGAAAACTTCCTCCCTGAGGACGAGTTTTCCCCCAGGCACCTTCTTTTTCTCCCTTAGCTCACCCCCTCTTTTCTTGACCCATTTCTCTGCATTTTTCCTATCTCAGCCTAAACACTATCTCTGAGCATCCTTCCCTGAGGCTGCAGACTGGCTGGATACCACTTCTTTGAGCTCTAGCCTGCTCCGTGGTTACTTGCTTCCTCTGAAATTAAGTTTTCTGAGGGAAGAAACAGTATCAGTCGTGTGTTCCTACGACCTAGCGTGGTGTCTAGCACATGGTCATCATTGTAATGTATTTGTTGAATAAATGAGTAATAGTTTAGCAAGAAATAACCATGCCTTAGCTGGGTATGGTGGCTCATGCCTGTAATCCCAGCACTTTGGGAGGCTGAGGCAGGAGGATCACTTGAGGCCAAGAGTTCAAGACCAGCCTGGGCAACATAGAGAAATCCCATCTTTCCAAAATAATAATAATAATAAAATAGAAAAACTAGCAGAGCGTGGTGGTGTGCACCTATAGTACCAGCTACATGGGAGGTTGAGGCAGGAGGATCCCTTGAGCCCATGAGTTCAAGGCTGCAATGAACTATCATTGGGCCACTGCACTCAAGCCTGGGTGACAGAATAAGACCCTGTCTCTAAAAACAACAACAACAAAATAAAAAAACCCACCATGCCTTGAGTCATCATATTTTTATATTTTGTTTAAAAGTATATTTAGCTACTACTTAAGAATAAATACTATTATATTAATAAAGTACCATTGAAATCATTGCTATTTCTTGAAACCAAAGAAAGCGGTATCAGATTTAGAGGTGACCTATTTAGTGGTAAGGAATCAAGTAATGAAGCTAAAACGAACTGTATGATGTGAAAGTTGAAGAGGCCTTTCTTCACTTTGAGTGGAATATTGTTCTGTTTGTAATTTTCTAAGGTTGTGCTTGGAATCTGTTTTTCTCATTTTATTCCCTGTTATTTATTGTTCTGCTCTGTAGATTTTTTCATTAGAGGTCTATTTGCGCCTGGTTTGCCCCGAGGGAAAGGATGATGCAGAACTCTCATCTGTCTCTGTTACTATGTATTATTACTTGGGAAACGTCAAGGCAAATGCCATATAAATAAATAAAACACTCCAGAAGCTTCAGCTCTCACTGTTAGGCAGCAGGGAGAAAGCGCAAATGTTTTAAGTTTTAAGAGACTTTATAAAAAGCTGCCATTTTCCATAGTAGGGGAAGAAAAGGATATTTTTCTCAACTGGCTTTGTTATCTGTTTGTAACAATGGCTATTTGGTTTTTATCACAGCCTGAAAGTCTCACTTCTGTGGGGCTTAGTGTCCATATTCAGCTATCGGGTAATAAAATCAATCTATTGAAAGGAGTATAATATTTTATTAGGTGAATGTGGGCAAAATGGATTCATTTTTCTTTGCTCTGGGGATGAATTTCTGGTTAGTCTGTTTTTGGTTTCCTCGATCATGTGAAGTATCAGTGAAATCCAGGCAGATTTACCTTCTTCTCAACTCCATGCGAGGAAACTCAGTTACTGTCAGATACTGGCGATCTCCTTCCTGATACTCTCCTAGGGGTAGGGTGAGGGGAGGTTCCATCCATTTGTATCGTCTACATGCAGCTGGTGGCTGACATGTAAATGTAGAGACTGCCAGCACAAAGAGGAGAGTGCAATTATTTTAATAAAATTCGAGTGACCCTTCTCTTATTTTCTCCCAGAACTGAAAATATACTTTCACTTTTTTCCCCAGAGGGGTTGAGAAATTGAGTGCTCTAGTAAAATGAGCATCCTTGATAATAGAGACTGATTACACTGTCCTTAATGTGATACATACAGTCTCACAGCACTTGTCATCATATATGCATTATAAATTTTCAAATAATTAAAATCCTGGGGCTCTGAAGACATTATTCCAGGCAGATGCTATTAATACATGGTAGCGATGCACTAAAAATGGCTTCTAATGAACCATGCCTTCCAATATCCACGCTGTCGTGTTGTCCCCCTCATATTGAAGCTGGGCTGATCCTGTGACCTGTTTTTCCAATAGAATGTAGTAGAAGTGGTGGTGTGTTTGCACTTCCGAGAGCCTGAGCTGCCACGTAAGAAGTCCTGCTGTTCTGAAGGAGAAATCAGATGGAGAGACGACATGGAGACACTATACTATAGAGAGAGGTCATCTGAAGAGGAGCCACCCTGAGACTAAAGGGAGAGAGGGAGAAACCCAGCTGTCCCAGCATCTCAGCTAAGTCCAGCTATCCCTGCCCAGATGCCATGCACATGAGTGAAGCCATCTTGGACACTTCATCTGGAACACTGAATACGGAGCCGCCATCTGACTGCATTGCTTAAGGAGCTCTGTTACCAGCAGCACGTGCGACTGAACCCCAGTCAACCCATGAAATCATGAGAAAGAACAGAATGATCGTTCTTTTAGACCACAAAGGTTTGAGGGTAATTTGTTATGCAGTCATAAATAATCAGGATAGGTACCCTCAAATGATTTAGTTTAGTCTCCTTACATTATAGGTAAGGAAACAGAACTGAAGACCAAAGCAGTGAACTCATTTGACCAACGTTACCAAGTAATTTAATAGAAAAAACGTTGGGAGTAGAGCTCACACCTCTAGAGTTCCAATTAAAGTGTCTATTCACTTTGTTATGCTGAGTTACTTTAAGTATATGAACTTTTAAAATTTATCTGTGACCCAGTAATTCCACTTTTAAGAATGTGTCATTAGAAAATAAGAAAGAAAAAAATGCCATGTCTAAAGATGTTCATCACTATATGATTTATAATAACAATTGGAAACGAACTATAAGTCAAAATATAGGGGAACCATTAAGAAATCTGTTGTCTTTATATTTACAAAATAACATATAGTCATTAAAAGTAATGCTGATGAATATCATGAAAAACACATGCTAAGTGAAACAAATAGAGTACATGAAAGCAGGGCACAAAATGCTTTATGTAAGATCCCACAAATTAGCATTTTTTTCTTGTAAAGAGTAGGTAAAAAAAGCCGATTGAAAAGATATCACCAAAATATTAACCATAATTATTAAGAAGTAGTGAGATTAAAGGACATTTATTTTTTGCTACTTTTTCCACATTATTATCCTATTTTCACACTAGACACATCTTTTATCTTGAAAAAATAAATGTGTACAGGAGAATAAAACTATTCTGAATTTAATTTAATGCTCTTTGATTATTTAAAAGGTGCTTTTGGATTTTCAGAGCCCTTTGAGCAATGCTTGTCTTTCTGCAGTGCTCTGTGCTGACAGAGTCAGAGAAGGCGTGGTCTCTGTGCACTTTATTACCATTCCTGTAGGCCCTTTTCTTAACATGATCCTGATGTCGGCTTAATTTAATTTGTGTTTTTCTTATAAAAAGAGTGGGAACAAAATAAAATTCCATTCTGGTTATTTATATTCTTTGCTTTTTTTTTTCAAGTTTTACATAATCAGATTTATAAATAGTATTAAAAATACAAAATGTATGTTACTTACTATATGAAAAAGTTAAAATGCTGTATGATGACTTTAAGTTGGTATTCTTCTTCCTATTTTCCATTCCAGTTTCTAAATTTTGAATGGATTAATTCAAAAAGGAAAACTGCCTGTCTCCATAGAGAAGAAGTTGCTGTGGTTGAACGTTGTTACAAGCTTTTTATTCATTCAATTAAATTACAGGTAAGTCTTTCACTTAAATACCCATGTGGCAAACCCATTTCTCAAGTGGTTTATTTTATCTCTGAAATTTTATGATACATCCGAGAATAAAATATCAAAATAAAGATTTTTTATTTGTTAGCAATTATTTTAAAATGTGAGATGTGAGTTAAACTTTTAAAAGTCTAATTTACATTTTTGAGATCAACTTTAAAGTTGAATTCTCAAGTCTCCCTCTCTTAACTGCTGTTTTCTATACTTTTTAACTTCTCTAATGCCTGGCTGTGACCCAGGGTAGGTTCAAATACAGTTTAATTGTCTGAAAAAGCTGATAAGTGGAAACATAATACTAAGGTGTAATTAACTTTATGTACTTTATTAATTTTATGGGTCATCAGTACCTGGTAAGTGTGTTTTTCTCCCTGACTTCCAGGATCAAAGCAATCATAGATGGTTGAGGTTGCTGAGTACTTTCTCCCCTGGATAAATAAGGAATATGTGTAATTTGAAAAAAGGAGAGAAATCTGTATAGATCAGCATAATTACTTTTCTGTAGTTAACTTATTTTAATGGTTACAAAAAAGTTTGATCATATGTTCACCAATTTGCAAAATCCTGGGAGGGTGAATCAGTCTTTCCGGCATTTAACAAGTAATAGAAATTTATTTTAGATTAAAACTATTAGAGATATGAATACATACAATTCTAAATTATGATTTTTGTTTATTCAGCCAGTCATTCAACAAATAATTATTACATCCTTACAGTGTGCCAGCACTGTTCCAGGCACTAGTCTCATGAAGGTTGTGGACTAATGAGAGAAAGATATGTAAATACATGGTACAAAAATAAATCATTATAATACATCAAAATATATTATGGTAATCGGAGATAAACACTATATTCAGATATGTTCAAGGTGGTGGTTACAGGGACACAAAATATGTCAGCATATGTCGTCGAGCATTCCAGAATTAAAAAACTCTTTGTTACAGAACAAACAAACACAATTGCAAACTCACCTTCATTAGTTGTTCATCTTATTTTTAAATCTAACCTAATCTTAGAATAAAGACATTGCCTTTAATAGCTTAAAAAGTGTGAGATTTCATCTATGGGTGACTTCAAGTTTAAGCAGCAGCCGAAAATTTTATATGATGAGGAAATTAAATATACTTTGTTTTAAACAATTTACAGTTTATATTTCTTTTCTTTGTAGCCTACAAACTTTGCACATAGCTTTACATATATATATATAAGAGTTCTTTTATGAAAAAAGATATTTACCAGACATTGTGGAGATTGTGTACAACTTAACTTCTGGTGCCTGCTCAGTTTTTATTTCTTTCAAAGGAACTGCTGTCCACCCAGAGTCCCAAGGTACATTTGTAATATGTGACTCCACCCCTTACTACAGATGACTGGATTATAGGGAAACATATGCTCAGCTGGGCCTATTATATTTTCACGCCCTGATTTTGGAATTGGAACACAACAATTTGAGTCTATTGTAAGTGCTAGATGTAGGAGGACATGCAAATTTAGTAAGCTGAGGCAGAGGCTGCCATTTTGGCACCCACTTTGGGAAAACATGCAGTGAGAGAGAAACAGATAAAACTGTTCTTCAGCCAGAAACAGGGTAACAAAGAAGAAAAAGTTAGATTTTCAATTCTAGAGAACAGTCTTTGTTCCTAAAAACTTCCTAGTGCTTTTTACCTGCCCTGGCTGTGTTCCTGCTCCTGAGAGTTCAGAGATCACATTGAATCTTTATAGCATTTTCCATTCTTCCTAACTTATTTTGAAGGAGACTCTGATTCTTGCCAACTAAGGCAATAGTCTTTTTCTAATTTATAGCAAAGTGTAAATGTGTAAATGCCAATTTTACCAGTGGTATTCTATAGGAGACATTAAGCCATTTGGTTAGATTGTAAGCTTTTAAGGACAGGGCTTTTATTTTACCATTTATTCATAGTTCATAGTTCAGTGCATAGAATAGAGTAAATGCTCCATAAAAATGTGTTTAATCAAATGAACCTGGAGGAGTAAATGAAAATTTGGTATATCTGCAGCATTCATTTTATGGTTTGCCCAATTATTTATGATATGGATCTCTTCACCTTTTTCACTTGTTTCTTTATGATTTTAGATGTATAATACTTAATTTTAGAATGGAGAAAAAACATCAAGCATTTTGGCAAATGACTGTCAGTAAAGATACATATCTGACAATTATTAAGAACTGGTTTGATCTTTGGCTAGAGCATCAGCCAAACAGCAGCTTACTACCCTTTAATGCTTTAAGGACATCTGGTAATTAATTGTTCTTTCCGTGTTCATTGTTGCTTTCCATTTCTGCTTTTTTTTTTTTTTCTCAGATGATTGGATTGGAGGAACTTCCAGAATGACTATACAACAGACTCATGCCAGCCTAACTCTACAAGGTTGATGTCATGTAAATCATAGCTGAAGGACAGTTTGTGTTCTCACTTACCTTCCAATTCGAAGACATCGATAAGGGTTCTGAAAAACAACGCTGTAGACTACCGTAGTGATGGGGGCCTTTTTCCCTACATTGCAGCTTTTCATAGAAGCCTCAGCTGAAGTTGTCACAGATCAAGCAAACTAAATGAATTAACTTTTCTTTCCTGCAGAGTGAGAGGTCATTGTCTTCCATAGAGAATTCAGTTAGTAACAACCAGAATGGAAAGTTCTGCAACATTACTGTTTCCATATGCTTTTTTTCTGGTTGAATAAATCACGATCATGACCATTGTCTGGTTTCACTTTGGTCCAGGTCTTTTTTGAATTGTGCTGTACTATTTTTTACAAATACTGACTTTTCTGCAGCTAGGGATAGAAATAGTGGCCACAGGGAAGGGATGAGAGGTAGACAAGGTCAGGGTGAGGGGGTGGTATTGACTATAGAAATGGGAAAAATCACCAGAAAAGGGCAACAGAGATTAACAGAGGAAAGCTTTGCAATTAAGAAATCATTTTTTTCCTTTTCTTCTGCTGTCAAATAGTTATTGTTATCATGTATCTTTTTACATTTATATGTTTCGATAAGTAGGCAGGAAAGGATGCACTAACAATGATATAGCAATCTTGGACAAGGTGAGAGATGTCTGTTAATTTGTACTTAATTGAATTCTGAGTCATTTTGTCTGTGTACGTGACAAAATCAAAGACAAAAATTTGGACCTGGGAGAAACAGTAGTACCTATAGAATAATTATTAATTGTAAATCGTTAATAATATTATTTCAATTTCATTTTATCTAAACATCTCATTTTGTTTAATATATGAGCAATATGAGTCTTCAAAGTGAAATAATATTGAGGTCAATTGAAAGTTAATGGCTACTCCCACTGCATTTCTTGACCAACCTTTAAAAAATTAAAAATTAAAAATTAAAAATTAAAAAATTAAAAAAAAAGAAAGTAAGTTAATGGCTAAGCCAGGGATGGGGGACCTTTTCATGTTGGAAGGCCGCATTAATTTAGCTACAATCAAATAAAGCTGCATTCAAGAAATTACAATTAGATATACTTAAAAATGTACATTATTTTGTAAAAATATAACTACTGTGTACTTAATAATTTCAAAAATAAAAACTATCTTTTAATTTTAAAGTTAACTAACCTTTTAATGACTGTTGTGTCTACTTTTAGTTGGAAAGCATTTGAATGTTTGGTTGTAACACAGAGGTCCACAGGTTCAGTTGATCCTTTAGATGGGTATCAGTCATTTGTGACCTTAAGGGCGTCTTGATTTGGGTTAAGTAGGAGAATGTAGATTCGCAGCAATAAGTGGCTGAACAGCAAGAAAGCATTTTTCAGTCATATTGCTGAAGGTGTGGGTATTCTACTGCATTTTTCAGCTTTCAATTGGATCTTTCTTAGCATCAATGACTTTAAAATGTCATCTACTGAGAGCTCAATCGATTCCATCTGTAGTTCTTTAGGTGCCTTGGTGATATCAACTAGGTGAGGCTGAAATGCTAAATTGAGTGTGAAGTCAATGTTCTCAAAGTCAGTGAAGCTTTCATTGTATTCTCCAATTAACAGGCTTATAACAGCTACATATTCTTCTTATGATTCACATATATCATCTTGCTCATCAATGACTTTTGCTAACTGGGGAAAATGTTCATTTGAAATTTCATTTTGACAAAGTGTTTTGAAAAAAGATAGCTTTTTTTGAAATGCTCGGATTTTTTGCCACATATCATATATAGACTTAGTTTTACCTTGCAAAGAAATACTCAAGTCATTTTGATTTTGACGTGATATCACACAGAAATGTGTCATTCCTATAGAAATCTTCTTTCGATACTTCACATTGCTGATTCCCTTCTTCATAAAATTTAATTATCTGTTCTCACAGCGATAAAATTTTCGCTAACACCTGTCCCTGGGATAGCCGATGCACTTAAGAATGATATGGCAAATCCACACTGAATACTTAATTGTTGAACTTTAGCACATTATGAAACCATGCCTTATTGCGTTTGTAGGAATATAATTAACAATACTTACAACTTGTTGCAAAGCATTACTTAAAATAGTAGCTTTAGCATAGAGACTTTACTGATGCAAGATACAATGAAAAGAAATGAGAGCATCTGGATCTGTTACTACTTTGTTTATCTGTCCAATATACTCTTCATGTTTTCCTGTCATGGAAGGTGCACAATCTGTACATAACGCTCATTAAATTTATTAAATTCAATCCAACTTCACGAAACTTATCTTGAAAGTTGTTGAAGATATCTATTCCTCGTGTTCTGTTTGCAAGAGTGCCCAAAGAGAGTAATCCTTCATAGCAAAGAAAATCTTCTGCTATGATCCAAATGAAGTATAAAACCTGTACTGAGTCAGCAGTGTCAGTTGATTCTTACAAAGTGATTGAATAATACACATTTCCCTTTGAAGTGCTGCATGAAGTTGTTCTGTTAGGTTGAAGGCTAATTCATGCTGCTAGATCAGTTATGGTTCTCCTTGAAAGAGACAGTTGTTTGTACTTTGAAATGTTATCAGGGTCTAAGCTTCCTACAACTTCAACAATGCATTCTTTGACAATTTCTATGTCATTGAATGGCTTCCCTTTTTCCTGAGTATATAAGCTACTTTATAAGTTGCTTCAGTGGCATTATTTCCAGGTCTTATTACTGCTTGAAAGAATTGTCTTTGCTTTTGCTTTTCATCTTTTAATTTCTGCAGTACAACCTTTTACGCCTCTTCCTCTAATTTAAAATGTTTGTGGTCGCTATGAGTGTTATAATGCTGATGAGCATTGAATTTCTTTAATGTCTCACAAAGCAAGCAAATAATCTTATCTTTAGCAGAAATGAGATAATATTGGAGTTCCCAATCCTCATTAAAAAAAATCTGTTTTCTTCCTTCAGTATTCTCTTGGTCTTCTTTGACACGATGGGCTGTTAAGCAGACAGAACTAAAAAATACTGTCAGGCTATGCAACTATTCACAAATTCCACTTCAGACAGAAACCCAGCACACTGTTGTCAAAAGCTGATAACAGACTGGCATACTTGATCCCCATAAACTCTCACCAACCAGCCTTGTGTGGTAGTGGTGTCAGTCAGACATGGGAAGTTAGAACTAAATCATGAGCACAGCTTACTAATGTTCTAATTGTGCCAGTCAATCTGGGAAGATTATTTCATTGAATTTTATTTTATTCTTTGGTATTTTAAGAAGTTCCTTTGAAAAATACAATAAAAATATAAAAGGTGAACAAAAATGTATAATAAAAATAAAAGGATTTGTTCTGTAAAATTTGGATTGAGTGAAAACGCTGCACCTAAGGGCCTAGAAGTCCACACGTGGCCTTAAGGCCATAGGTTCCCCACCCCTGGGATAAATCCACATCTGAGTAAGTGTCCCCCTTAGTATATAACACTAATATTTTCTCAGATTTTTTTGAGGTTTGCTGGCAGATGATAAATATACACAATATATTTATGTATCTGCCTGAATTTGTATCACTAATTATCCTTGAGTCTTGAAATTTGCTCCATTAAGAATTAATTCATTGCACTGAAATCAATCCATAAATTAATTCTTCTGGTTGTTATATTTATCCCTGTTGGACATTTTCTCTGGTTTCTAAAAGAAGAAATGTGGTTGAAAATAATTTTGTGGGAGGTTGTGAAAATAATTTTGTGGGAAGTTGAATAATAAATGATTAAAAAATTCTGAATGTAGTCTTTTCTTAATGTTTCATGTCATAAATAAGTTTTAAGATTTTTGATTAAAAAACTATACATGGGAATAAACATTTAGAAAACAGTTTGCACTAACTCAAAATTTTTGTAAGGATATCAATTTCAAACAAATGAAATTGACATTCATCCCAGGCAAACTTATAGCGGATATTTAAAAAACTATGAATATTTAAAGAATAATTACTAGGATATCACATGGATTCCCTAAGACTTTTGGAAGAAGTCATATCCGACTAAATTCATGTCCATTTTTCATTTTCCTGATTGAATGATCAGGAATATGTATATAGCAGATATATACAGAGGCATTAGCAAGGCATTTAACAAGTTTTCCTATGAGATTTTAATAAAAGAGATTAGAAAACATAGACTAGATCTAAAACAAATATATTATAAAAGAGTTGAATGATTTTATTCAAATAATAATCTAGTAGCTTAGCTATCATTTATTGAGCACTTACTACATGCTGGCATTGTACTAAACATATGTATTTTCTCATTTAATACTTAATATAATCTATGAGATATATATTGTCATTTTACAGATAAGGAAAATGTGGATTAATGACTAAATCAACTTTGTCAATGTCACTCAACAAGCAAAAAAAGATGCCAGAAAATGACCAAAAGTTGTTTGACTTCAAGGCCATACTTTCTGCCTCTGGATTAATATCATGTTAGCAGAATATGTCTAGTGTTGATCTCAGCTCTGCTTAGTTCACTCAAACTACTTCCTTGAATAAAATATGGAGGGCATGCCCCAATGATTTATTGCATAATCATATAATTTTTATTTAACCTACTGGTATGAAATTACGGATCATTTGTATTACTGATGGATTGGCTTAATTTATTCTACTAATAACATTTTATTGGGCACTCATACTTTGAGTGACAGAATCAGGATCTAGAATTACATTGAAAATTGCTATTATTAGGTTGAAATGAACAAGTCGAAATTTAATGAAGACAAATGTTAGAACTGGCCTTTGGGTCTAAGAAAGCAATGTGAAAACATGAGAGAGAAACAATACATATGGTTTAGCATAAGGAAAAAACACTTTTGAGGCTTTGGGTTGTGGTAATCTCCAGGAGAGGCAACACTTTGATGTGGGTGCTCAGAGAACCTCTGTAATCACGGGCTTATTAACAGAAGGATAGAACAATGACGGGAACCGTACCAGACTGTTTACATTGATCAGAACACTTCTGGACTATCATTTTGAGTTCTAGGTGCCTTAAAGCTTACAAATATATGTCAATATGAGATCGCTAAGAGTTAAATCATATTAGAGAGAAAACAAACAAAGAATGCTGGCGGGGGGCAGGTGAATAGCATTTTAGTTGTCTTTAAATATTAAAAGATTTTCCAAGTGGAATGTGACCAAGGATTGGTATACGAAGTATAGGGTTAGCATGAACGGATGATTACTAAAGCAAAGTATTCTGTTTTAATATGAGGAAATTTTTTTTTTTTGTTTGAAGACAGGGTCCCACTCTGTCATCCAGGCTGGAGTTCAGTGGTGTGATCATAGCTCACTGCAGCCTTGAACTCCTGGGCTCAAGCGATCCTTCTGCCTCTGCCTCCTGAGTAGCTGGGACTACACGTGTGTGCCCCCTTGCCCGGCTAATTTTTTAAAATTTATTTTGTAGAGACAGAGTCTCTCTGTGTTGCCCAGGCTGTTCTTGAACTCCTAGCTGCAAGCAATCCTCTAGTCTCAGCCTCTTAAAGTGCTGGGATTACCGGCATGAACCACCATGCTCGGCCAGAGGAAGATAGTTTTAATAGACAGAATTATTTCAGGATGACAAGGGCGGCCTCATTAGGAGGTGAGTGTTTAGCCCTAGAGGCATTCAAGAAGATGCAGAACAAACAAATTCAGAAATTTGGTAAGAAAATACAAGACATCTCATCTCTGAGAAAACTCTAAGTCATATGGTAAATCTACAACTTTGGATAGGGAGGGTGAAAGGTGCCAATAATTGTGCAGACAATCTCCAAGGCAACAAGGGCAGACTTACTTCCATGGGCATTTCTAAGCTGTTCAGCCTACTTAATTTGCTGGTATAAAATGTTTGCATACTTAAAAATGAGACTTTAAAAAAATTTTTTGAAATAACTATGGCCTGCTCTAATGAATAATTTCCCAGATTTTATGAAATTAAATAGCAAAAGCAAAGTAGTTGATATGGTAAAACATATTGGAAAATATGACCATATGTCATCGCTCTCTCAGTTCCTATATTGTCCCCTTCTTCTTTATTATTCTGTGTAATTATAATGAATCAGTAATAGTAAACACCATCTGCAGAGGAACTTGTGGGAATCATAGCTGTCTTTCCTTTCATTTATTAGCCGCATAGCCTTTGGTATATCAAGTCCACTAAAGTCCATGAAAGTAGTGTCTTTATGGAATTTTGAATAAGTGTGGCTGCTCTCCAGTGTGGCTGCATTCTGTCTCCTCTTTGGGGAGTACACAGTCCAGCCATGCTTTGAGAAAAGTATCAAAAAGCGGTTTGTCTTTTGACTTTTTGACTTCTCCTTATCCCTTTCCAGTCACAATCCTCTGCCTCCTTCCAGACTCTGGGACTTGAATGTGTAATTACAGCCTGTTGTCTGCAGAGCAATTATAGCCTAATTTGACTAGTTGCACAGCAGGATGACAAAAGAGCTGGCTGTCAGGCGAGGTCAGAGATCAGCCATTGCCCCATGGACTGTAGGCAGCAGCCCAGTCAGGACTCTGGAAGGCTCTTCTCAGCTGTGGGACGGGTCTGCAGCTGTCTGGGTGCCTCTTCAGATGTCTCTTTGGATGAACCATGGACTGTTTCAGGACACAACATCCCAGCCTACAGTTTGGCTTCTTGCCTTCTTATCAAAGATGGGTAAATCGCTCTGAAGGAAATAGGGTGATTTCTTGTGCTTTCTTTATAAATTTCAAGTGGAATTTGTACAAAAGCCAGCATTAAAATATTATGTCAATCTTCCTTTATACACTTAACATTGTAAAATAATATTTAAAAAGAATGTTAAAACAGAATGCTACATTAGGGTGGAAACTGCTGTGCATTAAATAGCAAAATAATTTGGACGCAAACAAATGAATTGTATTCACAGATGGAAAATCCTGTAGATGCTGTAGATAAAGGATCATAAAATTAGAAAGTAAAAATGAAAAAGCACATTGTACATCAGTTAACCTAATCCTATAAGTAACAAACAAATATTCCTTAAATAATTTCTCTTATGTTTTGTCTAGTCTCCATTTAAATCTCTGATGGGATGCAAATTCAGATACATTTCTGTAGAGAGAACATTTTACTGTTATTGAAAGATTCTTCAATCCCATTATCAAATATTTAACATAATTGATCTTCTCCAAACTTTAGGCAGACCTACTGATCTAACTCATGGTAATTTTAATGAATGAAACAAATATAAAATGTAATTGAGAGAAAATACTAACCTAAGTGATAGTGCCAATATTCCAGAAATCAGAAATAAAATACAAGCTGACCTTGAGAAGATAGGTTCATCTAAAAGAAGATGACGTATAATAAAGGCCAATATAAGGTGGATGGGGACAAAAAAGTTTAAACACAAATCTCGTTGGGGAAAATAACCTAATAAATTTTGTTGTAAATACAGTTAATAGGAAGTATGACTAAAATGCTATTATGCAATATGCCAGTGTGATATTGTGATCTACCAAATATGTTAGATACCAGGAAGGGTTCCTTAACTGCTCTATCTATAGAAGGAGACTCCTGGCGTTTCATTTCGACTACTCTATTTCATTATTTATTCATGTTGGGAAGCCTTAGTACACTTACTTAGAATTCAGGGCAGGATTTTAAACCCTAGAAAGCCAGGTGGCAATCAGAGAAAAGACATTTTTAGATTACCAGGATGAAGTAAAAATATAGAAATTAGGAAATAGTTTAATACTGAGTAAGCAAACAGGAAGCGAGAGCAGTAAGAAACACGGGCGGGCTGAGTTAGGTTGTCATGGCAGAGCCAGAGACAGAGGAAATGAGAATCAGGCTGTCAAATCAAGTGTCGGCACATAGGTAACGGTGGGTGTGGGGGAAGCCTATAATCCAGTTTTCCGCCTGCAATGGAGGGATTTAAGACACATGTCAATCTCTGATATCTGGTGATATGGCCTCCTTCACCTGATCCTTTGGGTTAATGCCAGAAGAATTACCATTGTTTCCATCGTAACAAAAGTATGGTGTTAAAAAACCTCCTAAGACAAAAAAACTCCTAAGACAAAGCCCTTTACTGAGGGCTTGCTATGTACTGGGGCATAGTAAAGGGATTCACTCACTCATTTATTCATTCATTCCTTTATTTCATAAATAAGTATTGAGCTTACAATGTGCCAGTTACTGTGATAATTACTAAAAAATAATGTTGAGTAAAAAGAAACATGATCCTTGCTTTCACAGCAAGATGAGACAGATATTAATCATATAGTGTACACAACTTAAATATATGTATAATTAAAAATGTGTAAGTATTACTAGCAATAGAAAAGGGAACATAAATAGATAAGGGATAAAATTTCATCGAATGCTCATAAACTTGCAGAATCCTTATTTTATCTATGAATAGACAGAGGTTAATTCCTAAAATCACATACCTACAAGAGTAACTCTTTTATGTTGTCTTCCTAGTCACGTGCTCCTTGAAACAAAACTCACACAAATGTAGAACTGAAATGAAAACTTAGATTCTATATAAATTAATGAATTTATTTATTCAAATAATATTTGTTGAGTGGAAGTTCTAGGCACAGGAGATATAATGGAAAAAGGCCCTCTTCTAATAAGGCTTACATTTTAGTGGATGAAAACAGTAATAGATGAGCAAACTAGCTATCTAAATATCAGTGATAAAAAGATAGCAGAGAAACAAACAAGTCACGTGATAGGCAAGGATAAAATGGCTCTTTTGTTAGGCGGTACCAAGAAAGGCCTCCCTGGATGCAGAATAAATAGAAAAAGCTGCCTCCTCAGAAGGTAAAGGAAAGAGTCTTTCAGGCAAAGGGGAGTGTTGGGACATAGGCCCTGGGATGGGAACAGTTTGGCATATCTGAGGGACAGAAAGGACCTCAGGGTGGCTGCAGTGTTAGGGAGAATGGTACAGGAGCTCATCAGGGTCTAGATTGCAAAAACCCTTGTAGGTCAGGGGTTTAGATTTTATTCCATAATACATTTTGGGAAGGATATTAAAAGGGACTGGTGAAGAAGACAGGACATGATTTCAGTTTTAAATCATCACTTTGACTGCTGTGAAGAGGGTGGATTGAAGGAAGCAGCAATGGACAGAAGTAGTGCCATCAGGAGACTCTCTCATATGCCTCCCAGGCGAGAGGTGATGGTGGCACTGACTCGGTGGCAATAGTGGAATTGGAAAGAAGTGAATGTTTTAAAGATCTCTTTATTAATTAAAAATGTTAAATATATACACATTTAGAAAAGATGCTAAAATAAAATCAGATCTACCCATCACCCACATTTAAACATTGACTCATTGCCAGTTTCTTCTATACCTCACCAACTTCTTCAGATTATTTTGTAGCAAATATAAGATATTCTGCCATTTTGTCCATAAATTTACAATATTAATCTCGAATAGAGAAGGATTTATATTTTGAACACAGTATTAATTTATACCTGAAAGTGAATAATAATCCCTGAAGTTATCAAATATCTCTGTAAACGTTCAAGTTTCTTTGTCTTAGGAGGTCTTTTAATGATTTAATGTCCATATGTTCATGTATTGCACTTGATGGATGTGTGGTTTATGTCTCTTGTTCTATTATTTTGCTTTCAATTTATTCATTGAAGAATTTAAGTGGCTTCATTAAGAGTGTTCATTAATTTGATTTTCCTAATTGTATCCTATTGGTGTCATTTTTATGTGTTCCTCTAACCCCTGTAAATTGGCAGTTAGAGCCAGAAGTTTAATTGGATTCATATTTTTTTCTTTTTTTTTTTTCCTTTGGCAAGTATCCTTCCATCAGAGGGCATATAATTTCTGATTGTCTCTTTTCGTGATGTTAACAATTGGTCATAATCATTGCTCAGATCTCTTAATTAGCAGTTGCAAAATAGTGATAATGTAATTCAATTATTCAGAAATTGATGGTTTTGAAATATATTTTAGAGATAATGTGGATAAGACTTGCTGATGGAATTTTGATGAGAAGGAAAGAAAGAGAAAAATTAAGAATGACTCCTATGCTTTTGGCTTTAGAAATTAGGTTGACGAAATTTCCAATTAATAACTTGGGAAAGGCTGAGAGGGAGCAGATTTAGGGTGTGTGGAAAATGAAGAATGAAAGACTATATGTTGTCTAAATATTCAAGTGGATGTTTCAACAAGGCAGTCGAGAATTCAGAAGAGGGATCGGAACTGTATAGTGTAGTCAGTGTATACCGGTATTTAAAACTGGGGGTCTGATTACTTAGGAGGAGGTGTTAAGGAGAAAAAAAGAAATTTTGAAACTTTCTAAGGAATTTTGAGTAATCGATCCCCAAGGAGAACCATGTGGAGAACTGAACAGAAAGACCAACTTGTCTCAGGAAGCCTCTCCGTGTTTGAAAATATAAATTGTAGAGAAGGATGGCCCTTCTACGCCACAGAGGAGAAACATTATGCCTGTTCAGGGACAAGCAGGGCTAATCAACAGAAGGCATACACGTGTGGCTTGGACATCAGGGAGATTTTCTTTTTTTTCAGCAAGGTAACAACAGTTACAAAGCACTACTGTGAAAGGAGTTACACACCCACCTCTACTGTGGTAGGCAGAATTCTAACATGGCTCCCGTGACCTCTGTCACCTGGTGTGATTCCTGTGATTAAGTTATGTTATCTGGCAAAAGGCATTTTTCAGATGTAAGCAAGTTAGTTTACTGATCTGTTGATCTTAAGATAGGGAGATTACTGCATGTGTCTATACTGAGCACATGAGCTTTTTAAAAGCAAAGAGTTTTCTCCTGATGGCAGAGAGGAGGTCAGAGAGACTCTAAGTGTGAGGAGAAATTGATGTGGTGTTGCTGGCTTGAAGACAGAGGGGCCACATGGCAAAGGATGCTGGCCGGCAAGGAAATGGGGGTGCCAGTCCTACAAGCACAAGGGACTGAATGCTGCCAACACTGTGAATGAACTTCGATGTGTGTCCTTCTCCAGAGCCTTCAGGTAAGAGGACTGCCTGATAATGATCTGCCCGATACCTTGATTTTGGACTCGTGAGTCTCTAGGCAGAGAACTCAGTTGAGCCCGCCTGGACTTCTGACCTACAGAACTGTGAGAGAATGAGTGAATGGTGAGCCAACAAGTGTATGGTAATTTGTTACTCGGTATTAGAAAACTAATACTCCCATGACATGCCAGGCACTGTGATAGGCTGCTAGGAGGTATACAAAGATGACTATGCCTGAACCCTGCGTTCAGTCGTCCATCCATCCAGGGCCACCCTGGGCCCTGTCTTGAGAGTTTAACCAGATCTTTTCTTCTTGTGAAAACAAGTAGCACAACCCCAGCTCCTTCTGAGTCTCTTCCCCTGCAGTGAAAGAACACACACCTGGAAACTACACAAATAGCTGTCTTAAATTTATTGTCTCTATCAATATAGAATCACTGATGACTTAACCTGGAATGTAGTATGGTGAATGATATCTTACATTTGCTCAAATTCATTATTATGAAAAAGTATCCAAAATCTACAATTAGCACAAATTAAGCACAGTATCATACAGATATTACAACTCAGTGTTCTCTTCTTAATGTATTATATAAATACAAGCATAAGCTGAGAAGATATACCTGCCTGGGTCTTGATTAGTATTTAATTGAGAGTGTTGCACCTGGGTTATGGTAATGTTCTTGTGAGCACTGTTTTAGATCAGTGAATGTGTGGCTTTAAATCACTTTTAAAAGAGCCAATGCAGAATGAGTCCTTGTGGGTTAGATGTGTTTCCTGGAGACAGCAGATACTTGGCCTGTATTCTTTTATCCATTCGCCCAGGCTATGTCTCTTGAGTGGGGACATCAAGCCATTCATGTTTATTGAAAGAATTGATAAGTGGGATGAATTCCTGTTGATACTATTGAGTAGAACCTTATTTCTTTGTTTTACATCATGAGCCATTATTTATATGGGCTCTGAACTTTAGATTTTGGGTGATTTTACACTGATGGGTTTCTATCGTGCTGATTAATGCATAATGCAGATCTGAGTGCTTCCTGCAGAGTAGGTCTGGTCTTGACATATTCTCTGTATTTGCTTGTCTGAAAAAGTCATTTGTACTAGAATGTTTATTGCAGCATAATTCACAATCGTAAAGATACAGAATTAACCCAAGTGCCCATCAGTTCATGAGAGAATTAAAAAATAAGCTATATGTACATCATAGAGTACTACTCAGACATTAAAAATGAATTAATACCTTTTGTAACAACCTGGAAAGAACTGGAGACCGTCCTTGTAAGTGAAGTATTGCAAGAATGGAAAAAAAACACTAATTGATCAACAGTCATGTGAACATATGGTAGTAAAATTCAATGGAAATCAAGCAGGTGGGGAGGGTAAAGGGGATGGGTAAATTCACATTTAAGTGATATAATGTACACTATCTGGGTGATGGGCACATTATAACTTTCACTCAGGCAATGCAAAAGCAATCCATGTAACCAAAACATTTATACCCCCATAATATTCTGAAATAAAAAAAATTTTAAAAAGAAGTTTTATCTGTTGTTTATACAATAGCACATAGTTAAATTTCAATCCACTTTAATATGTCTTTAGTCCCCAAACCAAATATAATATAATAAGCAATTAAACAAAATTTATACTCTACGAGTAATGCTTTCTTCTTACATAATTAATTTAAAATAAATTAATAAGCATGCATCACTGAAATGGAACAAATCTAGAATTTTCTTTAATTGTACTGAATGTTATGGAAAGTTATAAAATAAGCTCTATAATAAATCTTTAATAATAAACTAATCTAAAATGAAATATTTTGTTTTCTTTACTAAAGGCCACTTCTTTGTCATATATCACTACAAATATGAAATGATTTTTAAAATTTTTAAGAGAATTCACAAGATTATATATTATTGTGAAAGAAGTTTAAGAATCAGAAAAAAGTAAAGTGTGTTAGTTTGATAAATTTAAATATATTTTATTTGATAGGAATGTTAATGAATGAAAATTAATAATAATATTTTATCATTACTTTAATTTTCCTTTGGGTTTTTAAAAATTTATTATTTTATTTTTAGTGACAGGGTCTCACTCTGTCACCCAGGCTAGGGTGCAGTGGTTCAATCATAGCTCACTGTAACCTAGAACTCCAGGCCTCGAGTGATCCTGCTGTTTTGGCCTCCCAAAGTGCTGGGATTACAGGCATGAGCCACCACACCTGGCTCCTTTGAGCTTTATTTCCTGATTCATTTGAACCTTCTGTGAAAGGGGAGGTATTTCTTTAACATGATTTATAATATAAACTAAACTCTTTGTAGTCTAGTGGGTAAAACAGATAAGTAACCACTGAAGTAGAAATTATAATGCAGCGGATGTATGCCATTATAGAGAGCAAAAAGAATGATAAGGAAACATAGACTGGCAGAAACAGCTAGCCCAGACTGAAGGGATCAGAAAATCTTCCTGAAAAAAATGGCTATGCTAAAGCCCAGGTGATGATGAAGAGTTGGCCAGGTGTAGAGTTCAGGAAGGAGTTTTCCAGGTAGAAGTACAGCAGGGCTTGCAGGGCTGTGCAGAGCATCAAAGCTGGAGGCGTAAGCAGGAGCCGGTTCATACAGCCTTATAAGGCCTGTTAAGAACTTTAGACTTTGTCCTAGGAGCCCTGCTAATAAACAGTTTTAAGCAGGACAGAGACATGGTTAATTCTGTGTTATAGGATGATCATTCCTGTTGTTAGAGGGTAAGGAAAGTGGAGGTGGGCTGTCTGGTTATCGGTGGTGGAAGGAATCCAGGGAGAGAATAAGGGCGGCCAAACTAGGGTAGTGACTGTGGGTTATGGAAGAAGTAGACAGAGTCAAGAGACAGAAAAGGGCTTCAGCTGGATTTATTGACTTCGGTAAAAGAGGCAGGAGCTGAGGTCTTTGTGTACTTTCTAACCACGTATTTAAAGACTGAGTTTCTACTTAACTCTTGAGGCTGGTTCTCTTTTCATGTTAGCCCCTCAACTGATCCCAAACTGAGGATTTCAGTCCTACCTCTGATTCGTGTAGAAAGAAAAGTCCTCAAAGCCTCTTGATGTGGTCTTATAACTAATCTCCCTTCCTTTAATCCGGGCACCAGGATAAAAGCCCAAGTTCGCATTTCAGATAGTTCTATTTGTTGTAGTCTATGATTGTTACTCATTTTTATTTTGTGCTATGACTTTAAAAGTTACTCATAATCTGAGATGGTGGAGCTTGATGTATCCTGACAGAGGAAGGTTTTGTGCAAATTTTTTCCTGCTTCTTTCAGATTTACTCTGTGTTCCTCAAGACTCTGTGTAACAGCAACTGCATTTTAATGCAGTGACAGCTATGAAAAATAAAAAACTATCAGTCATTGTCAAATACTCTATAAATGGAGACAGAGGAGGGGTTCAGTTCTCTGTGTAACAAGGACAGAGGAGAAAGGTCAGTGATATATCATGTGGTGTAAGATTCCCCCTTAAGCAATCTTCTGCTAAGACTTGCTCACAGTGTAGAAGCTTTTGTCTGGCCAGAGACTCTAAATTCTAAAGCCTCAACTTAAGGCTACAAATATTCACTCTCTGCTCTGTATAATATTAGAGAAAGGGAGGAATGCATTGCAAGCAGATTTGGGGGAAAAACTTAATTTTTGCCATTTATGAAGGCCAGGAACTAATATTAACAATTGTTTAACTTATGAAAAATTAATTAGATGACTTATAAATTATGTATGTGGGAAAAAGAAAATCTGTCAATGGGTGGTTTGAGAATTCAGAAGAGCACTTAAGCTGATAACAAAAGGTGTTTTGTGCAGCTGGTCACATTGGGCTGGGCTTTTGCTCTTCCTTTGTGCCTGAAGATGGTGAATACAGAATTGTTCTTATGTAATTCCCTGGTACTGAGGGAACTGGTCACTTCCATAAAGCATTTATCATTATGCGTTTGTCAGCTGTTTGGAAGCAAGGAAGGCAATAGACAAAAATGTAATGGGAAATTCAGAGAACCGAAAAGTTGTTAGAAGAACTGAGCCATGTGCCTTCCAACACTGCACAACCTTATAATAAGCCCTTGTCCCAAATATCTTGATAAAAGAGTAAACATAGCAACCCACGCATGTAATATGAAGTCAAACCCACACATGTAACATAAAAAGTAAACAACAGATCTAATCCCAAAACAAGTTTGGATTTACCAGTATCTTAAGAAATCTTGTAGAGTATTAAAACATTTTCTTACTTACTGTGATTTTTATAGAAATATTTAATTTATAATACGTTTTTGTGGTTAATTTTACTTTCTCCATACCAAGTAATATAGGAGGTTGCAACATCTATGAATAATTTCAAATCGAAGCACAATATGTTAGAAATATTCAATGTTACTTTGAAAGGCATTTTATCAATTAATATGACTTTTTAAAAAGTTATATAAATCTATCTTTGGAAGAATATGTATTTTGAATAATTAAAAATAAATGTAATTTAAATTTAAAATAATTTATTCTAGTTTAAATTCTATAATGAAAAGAAAAAAACAAACTATAATTCAGGAAATAGCCGTTTTGAGTTAATGGAATATTTATCTTTGTTTACAATCTTGGTACGTATGGTTGGAATCTTCAGTATAAATTAAATAAGATTCTTCAGTTAGTATACCATAAATGATTAAACATTGTATAAAAAAATCAAATTCCTGGTACTCTCTGATTTTCTACAGCTGTTTCCTTTTTATGTTTTTCCTTAATCTCCCTTGAGAAATGATATATTGTTTTCTGTATTTAAAGAAGATAGCTTAATTAACTCTAAGCAGCAGTGTCTAAAATAAAATAGAAAGAAACGAAGAGTTTGTCCAGTAATTACAGAGACTTCTAAAATTTTAAAAGGAAAGTATAAATATACGTGAAGGATAGGGTCTGAAATCCAGATAATACTTTCCTCCACATATTTTAGTAATCAGGTAGCCATTTATAAGCCCAGCTGGGTGTGACATCTTTCATTTTAGGGAAGATTAATCAAGGACTTCACCGTAGTATAGAAGGGATTATAGTATGCCACTGGTTTTCATGGTAATATTACTCTTGAAATCTTATTTTATACTATAGTTTTACAGAAGAAAAATATGCATACAAATATTAATTGCAGCTTTATTGTCAATTCTAAGGTCCTCTTTTAATTCACAGATGCCCAAATATTAACTTAAAACTGAGTGACTGAAGCGTGTCCCATTATATTCTAGGCATTCTCAGTGTCAAATCTACAGAGACAAGTGCACCTGGAGACAAATGACCAGACTACCATAAAACAGAAGCTTAATTATGTTCACTTACAGTTTCAAATTATTCCCAGCAAATTACCCTGGGTAGGGGACACATCCATCAAGACAAGACTCTAATTCTGTATTCACAGTAATGTGCTCCTGTAAACTGCTGTAATAAGGTTTTAACTAAGTTTTCCTCTTGACCTCACTGAGCTGAAATATTGCAGGCTGTGTGTTTTTTGTAGTGTCTCCAATTAATTTCTGACCTTGGTACTGCTTGGGCACAATGAGGCAAGTGAAGGGTGGAGATCAGATTTAATTTTGAATTTCCTGACTGCCGCTGGTTTGTATCTCAACTTGAACATTACTTAAACACGTTATTTTTGGTCAATGACTTTTTATGCAGCATGCTGGGCAAATGTAATTAAGCAGGCTAAGTTTTGTTCTTTGCTGTCCTCCAAGTTCTTGTATGGGAACTTGAAATCTCAACAGGAAACACCTGTATGGTAGTTGCATCCCAAGCCTTCCCAGAGAATTAGTATATAACATTGTTTCTGAGCCTCACAAGCTCTTCTCCAAATAGAAATGCCCAGCTGTGTTTGAAGATTGTATTTTCAATTACTAGTGAAAATTCAGCCTTTTGGCTTAGAAGTGAACCTTTTTATGATGGTCTATTAGGCTTAGCTATATCAAGGATCAGTCACATCATTCATTTATTTCATCATTCAATATTAGATTTTTTTTTCTTGTTTTTTTTTTTTTTTTTTTGGAGAAAAGGTCTTGTTCTATGGCCTGGGCTATAGTTAAGTGACATCATCATAGTCCACTGCAATCTCAAATTCCCTGGCTCAAGTGATCCTCTCATCTTATCCTCCCAAGTAGCTGAAATTATAGAACAGGCATGCACCACCATGCCTGGCTAATATTTCTGTTTTTTTATTTTAGAGACAGGGTCTCACTGTGTTGACCAGGCTGGTCTCGAGCAATCCTCCCACTCCAGCCTCCCAAAATTCTAGGATTATGGGCATGAGCCACTGCCCCAGATCTACACTTAAAAAAAAAAAAAATTCAACCAACCTTTGTGTAAGGATTGTAGAAATATACAAAGAGAAATCAGACTTAGATGCTAGCCTTATGACACATCAACAAGAAACACATTATTGTCTTGGATAAAACATGATTAATTCCTATTTAAAGACAAGGAGAAGATATTTGGATAGGCTGTTGGCTAGGTGAAAAATAAGTTGAAATCATGCTGTTAAAACCTCATATAATCTTCTCTTTTTATTAAAGTAATGGATTAGACATAATTTAAAAACTCAATAAAAAATCTAGAAATGAAGAACAAATATAACAAAACTACACTTTGACTTTTATAGCTGAGCTCCTGGTAAAGCTAGAGATATTCTTAGAGACAACAAATTAGATGAATACTGAAAACAAAAATGGTAACTCAAATTGAACTTGAGGCTGCAGTGTCCTGGTAAAATTTGCAGATTTACCTCACTGAGAGATTTGAGTTTTAATAGCTTAGTTGCCTCAGGAAACAATGCCTTGAGCCCAAGCAAGATAAGAAGTTGGAACTGAGATCACAGCATAAGGCTGGCAGTCTTAAAGAGTTGTATCCTTAGTGAAAGGAGGGACCGGAAAAATTCATTTGCTGCAATAGGGAAATGGTAAGTGTGAGGGTTAATTTTAAGTGTAAACTTGACTGGATTAAGGGATATCCATAAAGCTGGTAAAACATTATTTCTGGGTAAGTCTGTGAGGGAATTTCTGGAATAGACTAGCATTCGAATCGGTAGATTGAATAAGGAAGATCCCCCCTCATCCAATGTGGGACGGGGACCATCCAAGTGAGTGATGTCCCCAATAGAACAAAAAGACAGAGGAAAGGTAAGTTCTCTCTTTCTCTTTTGGAGCTAGGATACCCTTCTCCTCCTGCCCTTGAACATCAGAACTCCAGGTTTTATGGCCTTTGGACTCAAACTTACACAAATGGCCCTCTTAAGCCTTCAGCCTCTAACTGTGTTACACCATCAGCTTCTCTAGGTTCTGAGACCTTTGGATGGACTGAGCCATGCTACTTGCTACCCTTTTTCTCCAGCTGATAGATGGCCTATAGTGGGACTTCTTATCATCCACAACATGTGAGCCAATTCCCCTAATAAATCCCCTCTCATCTCTCTCTCTCAATATATATCCTACTGGCTCCTGCACTAATACAACAGGGATATTTGTCATCTCAGCCTCAACTCAGGACAGAAAGTAAGTTTCCCCCAAGAGCTTGCAATCACAAAGCTCCCTCATTCATTTATACAATTTGAATTTACTACAACAGAGATGTATAGATAACATCTAGCTAAGAAATTAATTTAAAGTGGTCAGAGATCTATTTTGCTCCATGGAGTATAACAGAAACAAACATAATTCCAGTTGATAATGATACATGTTCAACCTACATCTCTCGGCCTCCCTACAGACAATATAAAAAAAATAGAGCTTGTATCCAAAATATACAAAGAACTCTTAAAATTCAGCAATAAGAAAACGAACACAGTTTCTTTAAAATAAGCAAATAATATGAACAGACACTTCACCAAAGAAGATATACAGATGGCAAAGAAGATATGCTCAACATCATATTATTAGGGAATTGAAAAGTAAAACAACAATGAAATACCTCTATATGCCTATTAGAAAGGTGAAAATATGAACACTGACAACATCAAACAGTGATGAAAATGTGGAACAACAGGACACTCATTCGTTGTTGGTGGGAATTCAAAATGGCACAAACCACTTAGACTTAGCAGTTTCTTACAAAACTAAATATAGTCTTATCATAAGATCCAGCAATCACGCTCCTAGGTATTTACCAAAATAAGTTGAAAATTTATATTGATACAAAAATCTGCACACAAATATTTATAGCAGCTTTATTTATACTTGCTAAAATTTGGAAGGAAGCAAGCTATCCTTCAATAGGCGAATGGATAAACAAACTGTGATACATCCATATAATGGGGTATTATCCGGTGTTAAAAAGAAATGAGCTATTAAGCCCTGAAAGGACACAGAGGAAACTGAAATACACATTACTAAATGAAAGAAGCCAATGTGAAGCTGTATGATCCCACCTACATGACATTCTGGAAAAGGTAAAAGTATTGAAATAATAAAAAAAATTAGTAGTTGTCAGAGATTTGAGACAGGAAGGGAGAGATGAGTAGGTGAATCACAGAGGAATTTTAAGGCAGTGAAACTGCTCTGTATGATACTGTAATGATGGATTCATGACATTATACATTATACATTTATCAAAGCCCATATAACTGTATAACCCAAAGAGTAAACTCTAATGTAAAACATGAATGTTAGTTAAGAATAGTGTATCAACATGAGTTTGTCAAGTGGAACAAATGTGCCACACTAATGTAAAATGTTAATAACAGGTTCAACTTTGGGAGTGGAAGGAGAGAGGTATATGGGAATTTTCTATACTTTTATGCTCAGTTTTTCTGTAAGTCTAAAATTTCTCTAAAATCAGTTACAAAGCACAAAGAAAGAAGTTACCATAAAGGAAAGTCACCTGTAACAGCTAAAAGCTAAAAGGGAATTAACATATTGACATCAAATAATTGATATATGGGATATAGAATATAAAATTAGACTGTTTGAAGTGTTTGAAGGGCAATTTTTAAAATGAGCAAAAAATAAAAAAAGATAAAAAAGAAATAGTAATATTTGAAAATTAGTCAAATTGATACTGTATTCTAGAAAAATATTATAATTATAATTTTATAATTAAATATTATAAAAACATGTAGGAACATTAGATTTCCACTTTCACCAAGATGGAGTAATAAGGACTATAGTTACCCACACATTTGAAACAATGAAAAAATGAACAAAATATATGGAATAAAGGTTTACCAGACACTAGAGATATGATATCAAGGGATGGTAATATCTGTGAGATGAGAAATAAATAGGGTAAATCCTGTGATTTCCTGAGATTACTGTTTTGAGAGAGTTTCCAGGCCATGCTGCAGGGAGGCAGAACACAGCAGACTTGAGTTGAGGCAGATGTAGCTGACAGTGCCGGGTATCACAGGTGTCTAGGGGTTGCAGGATGGAGTGCCTCAGAGTAGAGAGCTGCCCAGCGAGAGAATTCTGGAGATCTGCAGAGAGGGTTTTCTTGAGTATTCAGCGGAGTTCTGGTTACCTTATACATATGGCTAAACTACTGCAGGCTGAAGTTTTTGAACCACCAACAAAGATTAGAAGTAATAGTGCTTGATACTCAAAGAGTATCAAGATATTTGGATGAGATATTTGATGGGACACTTCACCAAAGAAGACACATAGATGACTGATAAGCACATGTAAAGATGCTCAACATTAGTCATTAGGTAAATGCAACTTAAAACCACAAAGACATACCAATATACACCTACTATAATAGAATGTCTAAATTCTGAAAAGACTAACAGTACTAAGTAATTTCGAGGATATAGAGGAACTGGAATACAACCATGTTGGAAAACATTTTGGTAAGCTCTTAAAATGATAAACATATACATATCATATGATCGAAACTTTTTACTTTTTAGGTATTTACCCAAAAGAAAGGAAAGTGTATGTCCATACAAAAACTCATAGATAAATGTGTGTAGCAGTTTTATTTGCAATAGTTAAAAATAGGAAAAAAAAAATAGGAAACAATCCAGTATCCCTCAACCAGTGAATGGAAGAACAAACTATGTTTCAATGGAACACTATTCAGCAGTAAAAAAGAATAAACTATTGATACATGGTACAACATGGGTGAATTTGAAAATAATTATGCCAAGTAGGGGAAGCCAGACATAAAAGAGTATATACTATATGATTCTATTAATACAAAAATTTGGTTAACGTGAGGGTCAATATAAGCCATTATAGGTTTCATAAAACAATAAGAACAATAATTATAAAGTGTTTAAATTGGGAAGAAAGAAGACAATTAAAATACTTGAAATAAATAACATACAAGAAATGAATATAAATTAAGACAGCATGGTTAAGTATTTTTCTCCAGTTACACTCAGGGCATAGTTTTTACACATATGAAGTACACAAAAAACTGGATGGAACTAACTTTGGAGTTTTGCCAGGGGAGTATGTCTAAGAGCAAAAGCTGCAAGTAAATGTGAGTGCAAAATAGGAAGTTATGATCAGAGATCAAGGAATGTAAACTGAAAGCAGGAAAGGGAAGATGTGACGGGAATTAGGGTCAATGACATTGGAATATCTCACTGCAGTCAAAGAATTATCAGAAGTTAGTTACTAGAGACAGCGAGCTGAAAAGATGGGAAGCATTACTGGTCACAGAGCAGGATGATTGCACTGGAGATAATGGAAGGAGTGCAATTACTGGGAATATCAAGATTTAGGATATTAGCATGAGTGTGGGTAGGTAACGTTCAGGGGGGAAGGGCAAGATCATTCAAACAGAGAAGTCAAAGAACTGAGAGGCCAGGATGTGGGAAGGATGGTTCACGCAGATACTGAAATCACTAAGAACAATGATAATCATATCGGACAGGGTGACAGTGTCTTGCTAAAAGAAATTTCTAACAAATGACAGGAAGGGCTCAGGGATTTGCAGATAGGTGTAATCGATGTGCAGTGACAAGGGAGGGGAGGGTTTTGGAAAACGCAATGATCAGTAAGAAAAATTCCTTATCACCAGTTCCAAACACAAGAGGATCTCAGGTGGGAAAATTGCTCCACTTAAGAGGACTGCCAAGGGAGAAAAATTTAGGGGAGAGCCAGGTTTTTCTCAGAGCAGGAAAATGAAGGGAAGGTTCAGGAGACAGGTTGAGCATGTGAAGAATTTTGATGGCGACAGATGTGAGTTCCAAGAAATGCTGACCAAATTGTTTAGGAAGAAATCTTGTTTATCTGAGAACTATGAATAGATTTTTGTTCTGTAAACTGTGTACTAAGGCAGATATTTATATGTCGGTGGTAGTTTTGTTTGGCTGTCCATTCAGTAAAGACATTTTCTTTACGGCCAATATCATCATTTACAAACATTTAAGATCTCTTTTTTTCCCTCCCAGTATAATGTCTATATGTATGTATTACATGTATAGGTAGTATCTTTGACCTAGCTACAGATAACTCAGTTTAAATCCTATGTATAAATCACTGCACAGAGAACAGAAGAGTCAACATAGGCACAACGCAATTGGTGTATCTCAGATAGGGAATAAGCATCAAGAATTTGTTGTAAGAACACTACTTGCACAGTTTCCTGCTTGCCTGGTTAAATGACAAGCATCTCCATACAGTTCTGATATTTCTCAATATATGGAATAAGGTATGTTCATTATTTGATTGACGGGAAAATACAATTCTTGTTCGAGTGAATCCCCGTTCCCTCTTGCCTCATTTTACACAATGCAATGTGCATTGCAGTGCAGAGGAAATTTGAGGGGTGGGGTTGGGATTGAGAGCCACTCTTCAGGACACTGCTCCCTCCACTTTTCCTGAGATTTAGGGAAGGGAAAGAGAGCTGCTAGTGCGAGGAGCTAGCACCCACATCAGTAGCCCCCCACTCAAACAGGTGGCCTGAGGAAGGGAAAGTTAATTGCTCTCTAACTGCAGCCTTGGCTGGGTAAACTCATTTTCGGAGGCCATGGAGGCAGAGAGCTTCTGTATTGGCTTTCCATGCAACTTCATTCAGAGAGATGATTTTCTGTCTACTGTCTTGTCCCATGCACAGTCAAAGAATTCTTAGAACTTTCTGCATTACATAACTTAAATAAAGCTTATTCCACTATCGAATTCTGTATTATTCAGCCTTTTTATAGGTAAAGAAATTCCAGTCATCACATGCCCCAAATTTTAATGTGACTAGGTCAAGCCAGCAAATTGAAAAATTTAAAGAATTGTTATTTCACATATGCATCTTTATCAAACTTTAAAATTTACTGGGAAAATAGTTAAAATTGAATTCATTTTCTTCAAGTTCAGACTACACTCTTTCTTTGAAGATTGGTCCTGAATTTTACTATTTTGTAGAAAGAAAAAAAATCAAACTCAGATGTTAAAAATTTGCTCTCATTTTTACACTTTCATAATACCCTTGGAGATGACAGATAGATGCTTTTTACAGAACAGTACATCGAGCTTGTTTTTTAAAAGTCTAAATAGCTAAAACTAATAGTAAAAAAGTGTGGGTATATCATTTCATTGTGTATATTATTCTGTCATTCAACTGATTTATGCCTTATTTTTATGATTCTCATCAAAACTGTAGCAATATTTAAGAATTTTTTACCAACGTTTGTTTGAGCAATAGTCAATGTTTTAAACATGCATGTTATCATGTGAATTATTCCTCAAGATTCTTAGAATAAATATGTGTGTCATTATTGTTTTATACTGGTGATATTTCTATTACCAAAGATATAACACAGTGGTCAGTGAAGCGCAACACATTTTTAAAATTGTTCTGAGGTCTAATAGCTGTTCGTAAGAGAAACTTCTTGTTAGGGAAAAAAAACCCTCATTCATATTTGAAGTCTAAATTCACTCAACAAACAATAAATAGGGGTATAGCATATGTCTGGCACTCTACTAGGCAATGAGAATATGGAGATGGGAAACAGAGTCCTTCAGTGAGAGAAGGAAACATTCCAATAACTTAGGGGAAGCTCTTCAATGAGAAAGGATATTGGAGCTAAATTTTTTTCTGCAGAAGCTAGGGCATGCAAAAATAGTGAGGAGCTATATTTTTAATGCTAGTTTTGCCACATAGAAAACAGCAGAGTAGGGAAAGGGCGTCCAGATGAAATAAATGGTATGTTCAAAGGTAGTATGGAGTAATGGGGTACAAGTATACTTCAGTATGTCTAAAATGTATGGTTAATAGGAAGAACAATGGGAGATGAGGCCCAAAAAGAAGATACCCATCAATGAAGAGGGGCCTTGCAAGCTATAGGATTTGTTCTCCAACTCTTGGTGATGGGGAGCCATTTAAGGATTTTTTTTAAGCAAGAGAGGAGCAGGACCAAATTGATATTTTAGAAGATGGTTTTGTCAATAGCCGTCATCATTGTCATCAAGGTCTCAATTGAGTGTTTCTTTATATACATTAAATCACACTGCGATTTAATTAATCAAAAATCATGCTATGAATGAAATACTATTATCCACATTTTACAAATAAGGTAGTTAAGGAATGTGATATTTCATTTGTCTATTAAGTGGCAAAGCAGGGAGATTCAAACCAGGGTAGTCTGAACTAAGCTCCCTCTCTTCACTGTGCAAAGAGACCATCGAAATAGAATAGGTAAGAAAGTGGCTGATGAGGAAGGAACAAATTCAAGATTTATTTGAGTAGAATGTCCAAATACCTGGTTTTGAATTTGTTCCAACAGCATTTGAACTGTCTGGGAAATATATTGAGAAATTATATTTTTAATTAAAAAGTATAATTATTATGTCATTATATAATTTGCATGCAAGTCTTCTTGCTCATTCTCTGGGGCTACATTGTGTGTAATTCACCTTATTTGTTGTCTGGTTAGATTGAGCCTAATTGTACAATCAGTGCAGATCACTACAGCCAGCTGCATTATTCAAATTTATGTAAGCTTGTCTAACATGAGGTAATATACATACACACTAGATTGCTAAAATTTTCTTTTCGTAAATATGATGTTCATGTGTTTTTTTGTCAGCTTTCATTTTTCTCATATTTCTATGTGCTCCTTTTGGGGAAGAAATGTGTGGTGGATTTAACAGGCTAAATTTGAATTTACCCTAAATCCAAAGTTTTATTCAACACTGCCTTGCGATCGTTAGAAAAAAAGTGCTAGCTTGTTGATAAGAAAGTCACATTTGCATTGTAGAAGGACTTTTTCTAGTTTTTATGGTCAATAAATATAATTATAAATTTACGTCTGAAAGATTGAAAGTGTATCCAAGAATGTTCAAATATCTAATGATATGATTTCCTTCTGATAATTCTCTGTAATTCTCTGATAATTCTCTAAATAATTTTGTCTAGCTGTTCAATAGATTCCTATCTAAATAGTGAAACAGGTGATGTTCTTACAATGATCTGTCAGATCTTCCATGACTAACTCAGCCATTCTGATCCACCTGCTACCCATTATCTATCCCAATTTATCTCTACCCCACTCCTAACTCATGCTTTCTGGTCACTTTGATTGCTTTGCTTTTCCAAACATGCCAGACACTCAGGGCCTTCGCAATTGCCATCCTCATGATCTGGGATGCTCTTCCTTCAGATGTATCCTCATGGCTGGCTCCCTCACCTCCTTCAAGCTTTTGGTTAAAATATGCCCTGATGAGAAAGGCCTCCTAAACCACTCTCCACGTACTACTTCTTTCAAAACTCTTTTCCTCTTACCCTGTTTCCTTTTCCTTAATTGCACTATCCCCATCATATATACTGTACATGTATTTGTATATTTGTCTGTCTCATAGTACTAAGATGTAATCTCCAGTAAGTCAATACCTAGAATATTATATTTACTGACTTTGAATGGAAAAATATCTATTAATAAATGGACATCAAGAAATCTTTTCCTCTCTAAATGCACTGCTCCTCCAAATTCTTTTAAAGTGATTTAATATTCTTTTTCAATTGCTGTATCTTGAGAACATGGAAGGAATATTTAACATGATGAATAATCTATAAGAGGATAATTACAAATATTCTAGGTTAAGTCAGTAAGGCATGGACTTCGTTTTCTTTAGTTTTTACTATACCATTCACCTCTTTGAAAGCAAAATGAGGTGTTTTTAAAAAATAAAAACCAGATTAAATCCACAATATCTAAATAAAACAGAAAAATATTACAGGCTTTCATCAAAAACCTCATATTGTTAGTACATATTTTGTGCAATATAGTTTATTAAGCATTGACTATTTTTTTGTGAAAGATAATGAAAGAATCCAAAGAACCAAATTACCAAATTGGTGGAGCAGAAGTGAGAGAATTAAGGTTTCATCTATCGATATATGGGCAGGCGGCCATTTCATTAACCAAGACTTAAATCCAGATTGAAAAATCAAGAAATGATTGCTGGAAAGGAGAGTAGAGACAGAAAAATGTGTTGGTTTTGAGATACTGTTGCACATCCAATTGTAGTAGTCCAATAAGAAGCAATTGAAATTATAGATCTGAATCTTAGAAGTTTGTTCTGGAAGTAAACATTTTAGAACTATCAGAATATATACAGCCATTACAATTATATGCATAAGAGAGATTGCTTGGGGTGTATATGTCAAGACAAGAAGGTGGAAAACATTTGATAAATGTTTAGTGCACTTACTGAATTTTTTTCCTCCTTATTGCAATATTTTTCTTTACTGTACCTGCATTTATGTTCCTCTGTTCTTTGCTATACATTTTAATTAATTCCTTTTTCTTAATCAGTGATGCCAGATATGTTTATTTTATTAACTTATTTAAACAACCAACTTTTACTTTTTGGTAGCATTTTAATTACTTTTTTTGCATTCTATTTCTTTGATGTTTATTCTTACTTTATATTTTCATTTCTTTTACTTCCTTTGGGTTTAATCTGTTGTTCTTTTCCTAGCTTCTTGAGTTAAATGCTACAGAAAATTTTAAGTCCCATTTTCTTTAATGTATATATTATGAACTCTATGTTCTTTGATTCAGTTCTTCATTTTGTTAAATTCTATTTGGCTATCAACGAATGGTTAAAGGCAAAGACTGAGCCTCTAATTAGCAGTTGTCAGTGAAAAGCTTTGACAGAATAAAAGATTGTTGAGTATAGTGCAGTGTGTGTCAGTTAGCTGTTGCCACCACAATGCTGCATAACCAGCTACTCCCAAATCTCAGAGATTTAAGACAACCATCACTTATTCTCATATATTTGTGGGTTCACTGATCTATGGGTTCAGCTGTATGGCTCTGTTGATCTCAGCTGGGATTGGTCTTGTGTCTAAGGTTCAGTTGAAGTTTAGCTGATGTAGGTTGTTTTGGTTGGGATGGTTGAGCTGTTGAACTCTGCTCAACTCAGCATGTTTTTCTCCTGGTAATGGCAAAGGTGAATGAGAGCCAGCTCAAGAATGCAAGCACTTTTCAAGTCTTTGGTCACGTGTCAGCCAATAGCACTTCATTGCAAGTCACATGATTGAACTCAAAGTCTGGGGCTGGGAAAACATAATCCTCTTTAGTCAGCCTGCAAAAATCTTTGGTCACAGGGCATGAGTAACAGGGAGAGACAGAGAACCAGAGCTTTTACTGCAATCAATAGAAAACACAATGCAATCATATATAGTTTGAGAAAAATAAAAGCTTGATGATACCAAGAAAATAAATCTAAATTATGCTCAAATGAAGGACATTTTATATCAAATTTTAAAATACTTTGACTGTTATAATCACATTTTAAAATATTTCCTTCATCCTAAGTGTCCTTACTTTTTTGCTTTTTCAGAAGTCCCCTTGAAACACAAAACAAAAGTTTAATCTTACCTCTTGTGAAATTAACTGTTCATCTCAGTCATGCATGTGAATTGTTGGCAAAGAAAACACCATTAAATCAGTACCTATAATTGGATGTATTCCACTGTTAGAAAGAAGGATCTTAGATTCTGTCTCTGCTATTACTATTGATAAATCAACTTGTGTTTCTTGGTATTTGTGAAGTATATTGTTTTTCTTCTATTTCTTCCAACTTTTTGAGTCATTTCATTTTAGAAGTCTATTCATTTTTTATAGTCCCATCTGATAATCTGCCTTTTAATCAGAAAGTTTAATTCGCCAATTTTTATTGTGCTTACTCATTTAGTTGGAATTCTAGCTACCTCCTATTTCTCTATTTTCTTTTTCTCTTCTTTGTTTTTTTTTTTTTTTTTTGGCTGTTTGGTTTACCGATTTTTCCTCTCTTCTTTCTTGCTTTCCACAGGATTGATAATATTGTTCTTCTTTATTCCTGCTACGAGTTTGGAAGCCATACAATGTATTTCTATTTTAGTTTTGCATACATACTTGATGATAACTTTCTCCAATTTGACAGTTATTCTATACCTGCTGCTTCTTGAACAAGACAAGGGATTACATTGAATCTCCCTCCTGTTTCCCGTCCTCATCTCCATTTGGTTGGTGTGCCCTTGGATATAATCTGTCTGTATTACTTTATGAAATTTTTCTCTTTATCCTTGATAACCTGCATTTTCGTCACAGTGTATTTAAACATGGCTTTATTTTTATTTAACCTACTTAGCATGTGGTGTACATGATCTGAATTCATATCTTTCTTCAAATCTAAAAATTCTTAGCTATCCACTCTCTACTGTTTTTCTGTCATTCCCTCTATTTACTTTTTCTGAAATGGCAATTAGCACAGGCTGAATCTTCTCAAGCTACTTTCCATCTTTATTAACTACTCTTTTACATTTTTACTCTCTTTCTCTCTTTACAATGTTGTGGCAGAATAGCTCAGTATTTTCTCATGTTCACTAATTGTCTCGATTTCTGGAAACTGTCAAGAGATTTTCTGTTTTTATTTTTTATTTCGATTGTTGTATTATTTGTTATATTTTCACGTCAATATTTTTCATTTTTTCTGTTGTTTTTGTTCTTTTATATTTTCTTCTTTTTTTCCAGTGGTCTTGTGCTTCACATATCTCTTTGAGAATCCTTCACATGTGTATTTCAAATTGATTTTCATATTGCTCAATTATATTTTCCTTTTTTCTAGACTGAATTTATCTCACAGTTGTTCCTAAGTTGGTTTGCTCATGAATTTTGGAATATCATTTCCAGATTCATCTTGATTGGAAGTCTGTCTTGTTCTGTACTGTGGCTAGGGGCCTCTGTCCCACACTGATATTGTCAATTATGCAAACCTAGACACCAAGCTATTGGATGGTGTAATCTCTGCCCTCATTTTTGGCCTTAACTACTTTCTATTTTTTTTTTTTTTTTTTGAGACAGAGTTTCAATGTGTTGCCTGGGCTAGAGTGCCGTGGTGTCAGCCTAGCTCATAGTAACCTCACACTCCTGGGCTCAAGCGATCCTACTGCCTCAGCCTCCCGAGTAGCTGGGACTACAGGCATGCGCCACCATGCCCGGCTAATTTTTTCTATATTTTTTTTCTATTTTTAGTAGAGACGGGGTCTTGCTCTTGCGCAGGCTGGTTTCGAACTCCTGAGCTCAAACAATCCAACCGCCTCGGCCTCCTAGAGTGCTAGGATTACAGGCGTGAGCCACCACGCCCGGCCTAGAAATGCTTTTATCATTAGGAAGAATCTTCCATACCAGAAAGCATCTTAGAAGTTTAGAGATCATTTATTCAATACCTTCAGTATAAATTTAAGAAATCTGAGACTGCCATCAGCAAGAATTTTTTAATGACTCATGATGACTTTAGAGTGTTTATCAAAAATTGTAACATTCTTATTTAGAGGGTTTTCCATTCCATGTAGTTAACATAAAAGAGTGGCTCCATATAGTTTCTAACTTAATCCTGTCAGCAACTCCAAGAACCAATCAGAGACTGTGGATCTATTACAGGTATTTCTCTTTTTTTTTTTTTGAGACAGAGTCTCACTGTGTTGCCCGGGCTAGAGTGCCATGGCGTCATCCTAGCTCACAGCAACCTCAAACTCCTGGGCTCAAGCAATCCTTCTGCCTCAGTCTCCCAAGTAGCTGGGACTATAGGCATGTGCCACCAGGCCCAGCTAATTTTTTCTATATATTTCTAGTTGTCTGATTAATTTCTATTTTTTTTTTTTTTTTTTTTTTAGTAGAGACGGGGTCTCACTCTTGCTCAGGCTGATCTCGAACTCCTGAGCTCAAACAATCCGCCCACCTCGGCCTCGCAGAGTGCTAGGATTACAGGCGTGAGCCACTGCGCCCGGCCTATTACAGGTAAGTCACATGGTATCACTACCTATAAGCAGACTGCATAAATATTTCTAACTTATAGTTTATCTTGACACTGTTGTGATCAATAAAAAAAAAACTGGAAAGTGTGTTAATGAATTCCTACTGGGTTTTTGTCACTATGTGTTCCCCCAGTCAACAGAAAAAAATATATAACTATCACAAGGTGTCCAAGAAACAGCACCATTACAAAGGCTTCCCTCACATTAAAATAAAGAAAAAAAAAAGTGAACATTACTAATGTACACCAGAGGAAACAATCCAGTTCAGTAGACTAAGATCACAGCAGAAATTGGAAAATTAGATCTAATACTTTAAAAAGCTCTGTTGCCAAAGTATTAAATGAACAGTCTTCATATATTCATAAACACCTAAAGAAAGCTTCTTAAATATAGATTACACTTTACAGAAGGAGCAATAGGAGGAGAGGCGGGTGGTCATCTCAACACTCCCAGCAAGGACTAACGAGAAGGGAAGTCAAGGGGTAGGAGACAATGAATAAAAAAGATGCAAATAAATATAATTCGAATTATAAATGGGTCTATTTCCTAACCAATAAAATTACTGTTTTAAAAAAAGTGCAAAGCTAGGATAAAAGGGTATTTGAAGGAAATAAGGGGAAAATAAAACATCTATTAAAGAGATATAAAAGTAACATCCATATTCTTACTTAATCTCTGAACATTTCTGTGAGGCACCACAATTTTAAAGATAAGAAAACTGGGACACAGAGACGTTAAATAGTTAGAACAAGATCACGCAGCTAACTGGTAGTAGAGTGGTATTTAAACCCAGGACTCTCTGACTTTCAAGGCTTAACTCTTTAACACAAACAATGCCATTAAGATTTTGTAGTCTAATTACTAAAAAAGAAAATTGAGCAAGGTGTATGTTAATTGAAAGGAAATGTATTTTAAAACCAATTATACTAATAATAGCTGACTGGAAAAGTAAAGTAAAATATAAACACAACTCAAGCAATGAAGAGGTATCTATGGAGGCCATATTTCTCTGGGAGGGACAGAAAGATGAATAGCCATACACACTGAAATTAGGATAGCCACTCAACAATAGCGTGTTCCAGTTCAATTTTTACACATGAAGAAATAGAGGCCAAGAAGGATGAATAAAAATGCTTAGGAATCTAGAATTAGGCAGTGGTAAAGCCAGAGGTTTCATCTCAGTTCCTTTCCTAATATAGGGCTATTTCTAATACATCACAGGGCCTTGAACTCTTCTATGACTAAATGTTTACAGGATAAACTAGAAAGAAACCTTTTTTTGTAGTCTACACCTACCACACATAATTTCTTCATACTGGGAGATATTTTTCTGATGTGTACTTTGGAAAACAAAAAGAGTATTATTTAAATCTTTGGCTTACCAGGCCTCTAAAAGCAGTAAATAATTATTAAAGCTATAACTTTGGCTGCTAAAAACCTATCTTTATTCAATGAATATAATTACTGTAACCTGTATTGGCAAAGGGAAATTTCAATAGGACCTGAGAGTGGGGCATACACAGATGTGAATGGTTTGGAAGACTAAGTTTTTCCTATCCCAAAGGGTCCTTGATACGTCTTATAGAATACTCACACATGAAGAACTGGTATTGAAAAAGAAATTCATGCAAAGTATTAAAGCACAAAAAAAGGTAAATGTTAAATTTTATGGGTCCCTGGAAGGCAAAAATGGCATTACTAATGACTAAACGAAAACAAGTAAAACATTAACAAAAACAAAGAAAAACAGCAAACCTATTTTTAAAAACTCAATGCATTACATTTCCTCAATTAACAAACTACATAAAGTAATGTAAAGCAAAATATTACTTGTAAATAGGCAGGGAAAGTTTCTTCAAGCTTATTTTTCCTTTTTCGGTATCTCTTCTTTATTTTTTCGGTGCTTTCAGTAACACAAACGGATTCATCAACTAGAGTATCTTGTAACTGGTCACTCCAGCCTGAAACAACAGTCATGTTTATAAATATGTGGCATTTAAAATTTCTAGACAAATCCACCGAAGGTAATTGAATACCTTATCAATATACACAGTTTCATATAAACAAATAAGCGTTTTCACAAAAAGATATCAAAGTAAGTTTATTAGCAAGATTTCGTTTGTTTATTTTTGCGAAAACAAAGTCTCACAAAAAGAGAACAGGTCTTGCTGTCACCCAGATTGGAATGCAATGGTGCCATCATAGTTCGCTACAGCCTCAAACTCTTGGCCTTTAGCAATTCTCCTGCCTCGACCTCCCAAGGTATTCAATTACATGAATGAGCCACAACAACCAACCCAATAATTTTTAAGTATCATAAAAATCGTATTTCATGTCTATTTAGTATTGGTATGTTTCCTATTGTCTCTTTTCTTAATAATCAGTATTTCCTTACAAAGCAGAAGCTTATTTAAATACAGCATTTTGGCTGGGTGTGGTGGCTCTTGCTTGTAGTGTAAGCACTTTGGAGGCCAAGGCAGGAGGACTGCTTGAGGTCAGGAGTTTGAGACCAGCCGGGGCAACAAAGTGAAATCTTGTCTGTACAAAAAAATTTAAAAATTAGCCAGGCGTGGTGGCACCCGCCTGTGGTCCTAGCAACTGGAGAGGCTGAGGTGGAAATCCCTTGAGCCCAGGAGGGGTTCAAGGTTATAGTGAGCTATGATTATGCCACTGTGCTCTAGCCTGGGCGACAGACTTGTGACCCTGACTCTAAAAAAATGAATAAATACAACATTTTGTTAAAGATTCAAAAAATAAAAATACTCAAAGCTTGTGAGTATAAGGAAATGGCTACTCACAGGCTACACTAAGAGAAATTTAACAAGTATGATCATTTTGAAGAATATATTGGGAATACCCAACAAAAACCTTTAGAAGAGAGTATATCCTTCAATCTAGCAATTCCAAGTTCAGAAATTTATTACAAATTAGGACTTTGTAGGATATACACATTGTGAAAACATGACTATGAACATATTCATAAATATACAATGAACACTCATTCTCAAAATCAGAGAAATACAAATAAAACAAAATTTTGGACTATGAAATTAGCAAAGAAACAAGTACATAACTTAAGGTAGCAATCAAATGATAATCTCAGACACTTCTTCATGGCAGGACAAGCAGCAACAATCCTTGTGAATATCAATATGGGGATTTCTGTTGCCTCATAGTTAAATTGACTCTTCCAAACGTAACTAAAACTAGTGGACATTTTTTAAAACAATTTTTTTTAAGGATACCAGTAATATAGCCACAAAATAATCACTTAAGAACAAGAAGTAAGGTAAAGGAGGAACTACAGAAGCAAAGTACTAAAGTTCTCTGAAATTGAGGAAATCTGATGATCCCAAATTCCAGTTTGTCACAGCCTTATGAGGAACAGAGAACAGAAGACAAAGCTTAGAGTCTCTCCAAAAGAACTGGAGAGATTCTCCAGAAGTGCCTTGCATATAAGTGGGCCCCCATGGAGTGGGACTCCATGCTCAGGGTGGGTTTAACAAGAAATGTATCCTCACCCAAATCATCACTCACCTCCAACTCCCCACCACCAACAGCGAAAAAGGAAAAAAGCAAACAAACAAAAAACCCCAAAAAACCAAAACAAAATCCACCAAAACTGCTTGTCATGTCATGAAATTTGGTGCTGGGTAGAAAGGCAAAAAATAAAATTCTTCCCTGAGAATTCACAGCCTGAATGTAGTCCTAATGTATAAGAAACCTGAATTTATATAACATGAGTGTACCAAAAACTTAAGCTAAGAATGTATCTTACAGTCATCCTGGGGTAATAGCCGCCCATGCTCCTAGAAATAACAAACCCAAATCTTCTCCGAAAGAACCCACCTTCTATTCAGTCCTCAAAAAATTCAAACACAGAATGTTCCAAAGAATATGAGTTCACAGTACAAAAAATAAATAATAATTATATGAGTCTCTCAAACAATAAAAAATAATGACATGAGGCAGTAGTAGACTGAACCAGCAGATACAAAGAGCTGAATGAGACATGCAAAGGCTGCAGATATTTTTTTATTCAAAATCAACTGGTTAACTGAAGAAACAGAAGATGACTGAAAACAGGAGTAACCTTTAAAAAGAAACTACAAACTGTTAAAACAAAAAGACAGTTTAGAAGAGGGAAAAATTACATATGAAATTAAAAACTCAGATGAGTTTTGATTAGACAGATGAACAAAATACTAAACTAAAAGCTAAATCTAAAGAAATTATATGGAAGACAGAATAAAGAGATGAAAACCATGAAAAATAGTTTTGTTGAACATATCAAATTTCTTAATTAGGGGTGATTAAGCCAATATTAAGTCATATTAGAAACTTCTTAAAAACCATTATAGAGCCTCCTTTCTTTTTTTGAGACAGAGTCTCATTCTGTTGTCCCTAGGTAGAGTGCAGTGGCATCATCCTAGCTCACTGCAACCCACCTTATTTTTCTATTTCTAGTAGAGACAGGGTCTCGCTCTTGCTCAGGTTGGTCTCCAACTCCTGAGCTCAAGCGATCCTTCTGCCTTAGCCTCCCAGAGTGCTAAGATCAGAGGCATGAGACACCACGTCCGGCCAGAGCTTCCTTTTTAAAATGTGTGGCGATTTCTGATTTTTTTAATTCACCTGAAGTCAAAATCCTATCGTCTAGTAATAGAAGGACTCTATTCAGAACACGTGCTGAAAACATCTCAATTCTCTTCAGATTCTATATTAAGCATTTCAAAATATATAATCATACAGATCATGACCATACCAATTACAAAGTCTTTAACAGAACCACTTCTCAAATTGAGAAAGGGGACTAGTACATTCTTACCTGACAGAAAGCTATGACTTAGAGCTTTTGGAAGCTCTAAGTTAGGAGAAAAGAATGTTCATTGGAATATGTATTTCTAAAACATTATATAATTTTGTTAAAAATTATCTGGGTACCCTGTACTTTCAACTAAGCATTCTAAAAGTTTCAAATTATACGTCAAAAGTTGCTAAGGCAGGCAAAGGATGGCTTTTGAGATGACTAGAAAAGTACCTTATGTAACTGATTCAGTTCCTAAACTATTTATATTTAATATAGGAAAAATGAACATATTAAAATAAAATCTCAAAGGAATAATAGAGCCTATTGGATTTAAACCATTTCCTAATCAAACCTGATTGCTATATTATAGGCGTAAACTCTACAGGCATTCAAATTCTTTGATCAGTAAGAAGCAATAAAGTTGTAACTGTAGCATTATTTAGGATAGCTCCTTCCAACAGATATTAAGACCAAGAAATTAATCAAACAAAATCAGTACTATACCATCATCTCTGGTAGGCAATTGCTCAGAAATAGAGCCTGAGGAATCTTTCCTGATCACAGATCTTTTGGTTTTCCCTTGCCCAGTTCGACTTCTTTGCCGCACCATAAAACCACCAATACCTATCCAAAAAAGAAATTCGGTAAACTGATAAATAACTCATTTCTCCCTATATTTCCACAGTAGGATAAAATTGTCCTGTCTTAAATAGTGAGGTATTTTCCAAAATTAAATCTGGGCTAATCTAAATCAATAATCTTATTTTTATGCAAAATAGAAGAGCTTAGAAGTAAAAAATAAAAATCAAAGCCATTGTTATCACTAATCAAACAGGAGTTAAAATTTATTAGTAGAAAGTATGCATGCATTTCCTCTTCTGGACATTATCAGAGTAAATATTAAACAGTAAATTATACTGGTGCATCTATTTAACAAATATCAGTCATTCATACATCAAATTACAGTCATGTGCTGCATAACGTTTCAGTCAGCAAAGGACTGCGTATGACAGTGGTACCATAAGATTATAATGGAACTAAAAAAATTCCTGTCACTTACTGATGTCATAGCAGTCGTAACATTGTAGTGCAATTACCTTTTTATACATATAAATTTAGCGTGCCATATAACTGAGGGTGTAGTGAGCTACGCCATGTAGGTTGGTCTAAGTATGCTCTGTGTTTACATGACGACTTTCTCAGAACATATCCCCATCATTAAGAAATGGATGACTGTATTTGTACATTAACTGGATAATAATTTGTACATTAGCTAGAGGATAGAAGATACAAACTAACCTAGATGACACAAACATACTTTGACTGATATGACTTCAGGGAGATTGTGTCTGCTTATTTCACGTTATCAAGGCATGCAGACATGAGACAAACAGAGCTCAGTAGTTAAGACCACGGAACCTGGAGTCAGACTATGTAATTCTACTTATTAACTAAATTTGGGCAAATTATTTAACTTCCCAGTGCCTCAGTTCTTTCACTGGTAAAGTGGAGATTACATAAAGCACATCTTCATACATATATTATAAGGATAAATCAATTAATATATATTGAATATTTAGAAAAGTGCCTGGCATACAGTGAACACTGTCTACCAACATACTTGGTGACCTAATGGGCCCCTCAATTAAAGGGATGGCATCCATTGTCAGGCAGAGTAAACAAAACATTAACTATAAGACCCTGGAAGGAATCTGTAGTAGAGAAAAAAGTGTACTTACAAGCCTCATAATTAGGGAGAAATGAAATCATTTTCATAAAATTATTTAGTGGAACTAATCATAGGTCCTTATTATACATGTGGGCCATCTAGAAGGTAGGTGACCTAGCAGAAAAGTCTTACAGAATTCAAATACAGTGAGAAAGTTCCTCCTTACACATCAAAAGGGATTTAGATCACTTACTAATAAAATATAAACAATCAAAATAACGACTGTACTGACTCAATTTAATGCCTCATTGATTGGTAAACAGACATTAATAAACTGCCTAAAGAAAGCCTACATGTTCTGTATTGTGACAATTTCAATAATTTTTTTCCAATAAGGTAAATAAAATTTGACAAGAAAGACATCTTTTCTCTACACCCCTGAGGCAGATAGGAAATAAGAGTGTTTGATCAGTCACGGTATTAACAAGACTATAAATTCTAGGAGGCATAAGAACTCTTGTCTTATTTGCCTTCACACTGCACACCTACTGGTACTCTTGTATAAGCACTGAAATAAGTTTTTAAAAACATAAAAATATGAGAAAGTGAATGCTGAAAATTTAAAAAACTACGAAAGTACACATCAAAATAAAATCTATAAATGGCCTTAAAAGTCGAGTATAAATAACGACCAACCTAGTAAAGCATTCAATAAAATGGTTAAATTTAGGACAAGGCATTAAATGATGATTTACTGTGACATATTTACTTACAACCACCTAAAAAACTTGTCAGCTAAAAAGCATATTCAAAACAAAACAAAAATAAATAAAAATTAAAAAAATACAAAGCACATTCAAATAGTACAGTTCTTTAACTTATACACATAAGTTTTAGGTATTAATACTATATTCAATCCTGATCAATTATAATTGAGGCCCTCAATATCATATTTTTCCTAAATTAACTAAGTTTTGATTATATTAAAATGTATGTCACAGCCACTATACCTGGTCTGTATGGTTTCCTTTTTCTCTTTTTGACACCATCCGTTCCTTCCACTCCCTTAGTTTCATCATCCACAGCTTCCCGCTCTGGACTAGATTCTGATTTTCCATCACAATCCATAAGTTCTCCTTCTGAAAAAAAGTATATAAGCACATAAAATTGGGGAAATCTATCAAATACATAATCCCTATGTGATGAGAAATATAAAGCAAAGTCATCGCTAAGCCATTCTAATCATGCATCCCAGTTGGCAGGAAAGTTCGGAAACAGACAGAAGCAGCCCCAAATGGTTGTAGAAATTATGCTTAATGCAGTGTTCTCAGGAAATTAAATATAATAGCCAAGGAAAAGGAAACAAAGCTCAGAAAGACAATTATTTATCACTTTGCACTGAACAAACCATTCACTTGCTTTTAATTACGTCTTTCAGTCCAGGACCCCACTATCTCTTTAGCCTACAACTCTCATCTGAGGGTAAACCACAGCTGTTATTGGATATTACCTTACTAAAAACTGTATATCCAAAATGAAATTTTTTTTCTTTTTGGAGACAGGGTCTTGCTCTGTCACCCAAAGCTAAAATGCTGTGGCATCATCATAGCTCCCTGCAACCTCAAACTCCTGGGCTCAAACGATCCTCCTGCCTCAGTCTCCCAAGCAGCTGGGACTACAGGCTTGTGCTACCATACCTGGCTAATTTTTTTTCTTTTCTTTTTTTTTTTTTTGTAAAGATGAGGTCTTGCTGTTGTCCAGGCTAGTCTGAAGCAATCCTCTGGCCTCAGCCTCCCAAAGTGCTAGGATTAAGCCATGAGCCACGATGCCCAGCCCCAAAATGAACTTTATCCCTTTGCTTGTGTTACCTATCATTAAAAGACATAGAAAAGACAGAAGAAGCTGGAAGACAGGCTTGACCATTCCTAATCTCTTTTCTCCCACAATCAAGAGTCCTCAATCTCTGAAAAGCATTTTACTTCTACTACCATCTTAGTCCAATCTCACAGACGGTTTACCATAACATGCTCCTACTTAGTCCCCTGCCTTAAAGCTTACTCCTCTACAATCAGCTCTTTAAATTACAGCATAAATGATCTTCCTATAAATACATATCAACTTTCTGCTTAAAATCCTTACATGTCTTTCCAGTGCTCTCTAAATAAAGTTCAAATTGTAAAATTGTAAAGGCCATTATAATAATACGCTCTTGTAAACTTTCTGGCTTTATCTCACTCTAACCACAAGGAACTATATTCAGTCCCTTAAATGTATCAAGCTCTTTCTTCTACTATCTCCCCAAACTCTGTCTTCTGCATAACTCATCTTTCAAGATTTATTCTAACCATCACTGCATTAAAGAATTTCTGGTATTTAGACAAGGTTATATTCCACAGTTACATGCTCCTATACATTAACATTCTGCTTCATTTTTATTGGTTCTTTAAAGTCTGTGTCCCTGCTAGACGATATTCTCCATGACAACAGATACTAAGACCTTCCTATTAACAGCTGCATTCTTAGCAGGGTACCTAACAGGTACTCAACAAATACTTTACTAAATGAAGTAAATGAAATTAAGTAATGCATATAGAAGTTCAGGTCTCAGAGAATACTATTTTCACATTATGGTGATCAAACTTTTGCAAGTTGCTTTACACTCTGCTATAGAAAAAACTTTATTTGTACATTTTAAGATTAAATATTCTAAGTATTATAGATAATATTTCTGTAATATCATGAACATGGCATTTGTTTTTTGTTTTTTCACTATAATTAGGTCTATATTTGAGGCAAATTTCATTAACAATCTGATAACTGCCCTATATATCTATGAGTACACCATGAAAAGAAACGTTTATTCACTGAAATGCAGCAAGCACCAAAGATGACAAAATACCAACTGTTTACCTTCAAACAAACCCACCTAAAATTTATTGAGAGGAAATTTTGGGTTGAGACGGTAGACTAAATTCATGTATTAATTTCACTCTCCTGAAAAACCTACTAAAAACACATTGAGAGTTTGATCGGTAGCAGCAGCGGAGAGCGGACCCCAGAGACCCCTGTGAAGTCCCACCGCCACCGCCAGCCTAGCTACCATCGCTCATTGGCAGGAGAAGCAGCTGGCCCCAGTCACCATCACCGTAACCATGAGCAGCGAGGCCGAGACCCAGCAGCCGCCCGCCGCCCCCGCCGTCAGCGCTGCTGGCTCCAAGCCTGGCACCACGCACCGGCAGCAGCGCAGGGAGCGGTGGCCCGGCGGCCTCACATCAGCGGCGCCTGCCGGCGGCGACAAAAAGGTCATCACAAGGAAGGTTTTGGGGACCGTAAAATGGTTCAATGTAAGAAACGGATATGGTTTCATCAACAGGAATGACACCAAGGAAGATGTATTTGTACACCAGACTGCCATAAAGAAGAAGAACCCCAGGAAGCACCTTCGCAGTGTAGGAGATGGAGAAAGTGTGGAGTTTGATGTCGCTGAAGGAGAAAAGGGTGCGGGGGCAGCAAATGTCACAGGCCCTGGTGGAATCCGGCTCAAGGCAGTAAACATGCAGCAGACCGTAACCATTACAGACGCCATCCACGTCGCAGGGGTCCTCCACGCGATTACCAGCAGAATTATCAGAACGGTGAGAGTGGGGAAGAGAATGAGGGATCGGAGCGTGCTCCTGAAGGCCAGGCCCAACAACGCCGGCCCCACCGCAGGGGAAGGCTCCCACCTTACTACATGCGGAGACCCTGTGGGCGTGGACCACAGCGTTCCACCCTCCTGTACAGGGAGAGTGACGGAGGGCGCTGACAACCAGGGTGCGGGAGAACAAGGTAGACCACCAGTAAGACAGAGTATGTATCGCGGTTATAGACCACAGTTCTGCAGGGGCCCTCCTCGCCAAAGAAGAGAATCAAGGAGATGAGACCCAAAGTCAACAGCCGCCTCAACGTCGGTACCGCCGTAACTTCAATTACTGACGCAGACGCCCAGAAAACCCTAAACCACAAGATGGCAAAGAGACAAAAGCAGCCGATCCACCAACTGAGAATTCGCCTACTCCGGAGGCTGAGCAGGGCGGGGCTGAGTAAATGCAGCTTCCCATCTCTACCATCGTTCGGTTTAGTCATCCAACAAGAAGAAATGAATATGAAATTCCACCAATAAGAAATGAACGAAAGATTGGAGCTGCAGACCTTAAGTGCTTGCTTTTTGCCCGTTAACCAGATAACTAGAACTATTTGCATTACCTATGCAGCATGGAGTTTTTATTATTTTTACCTAAAGACATCTTTTTTGGTGTCTTTTTTGGTAATAACAAACGTGTTTTTTAAAAAAGCCTGGTTTTTCTCAATATGCCTTTAAAGGTTTTTAAATTGTTTCATATCTGGTCAAGTTGAGATTTTTAAGAACTTCATTTTTAATTTGTAATAAAAGTTTACAACTTGATTTTTTCAAGACAGTCAACAAACTGCAAGCACCTGTTAATAAAGGTCTTAAATAATTAAAAAAAAAACATATTGAAGCAATTTTTTTTTTTTTTGAGACAAGAGTCTCGCTTCTGGGCTAGAGTACAGTGGCATCATCACTGCTCACGCTGCAACCTCAAACTCCTGGGCTCAAGCAATCCTCCCTGCCTCAGCCTCCTGAGAAGCAGGGAGTACAGGCACACACCAACAGGCCCGGCTAATTTTTCTATTTCGTGTTGAGAAGGGCTCTCAGTCTTGCTCAGGCTAGTCTCAAACTCTGGGCTTCAAGCCATCCTCCCACCTCAGCCTTCCAAAGTGCCAGGATTACAGCCATGAGCCACCATGCCCCGCCAAAGCCATCTATTTTTAAAAGATAACATCATGAAGACAGAAAACAGGGAAGCAGAAACCACGATTTTAAAAGAGGAAAGCAGAAAGATGAATGAAAAAATGACTTAGCAAATGCAAATTCTCAGTTGGGAGTAGAAAGAACTGAACACAGGCATAATTCCTTTTACTAACTTGAACGGATCTTACATCACACATAAAAATGTGGGATTTTATTGAATTCTGTTGGACACAAAAACAGTTATTGCTGAAGCACTGATTCAGCATTACTGTTCCAACAGCTAACACTGACTGAGGATGTGGGAAAGACCAGTGCTAAGGGCCTAACATTTGTCTTTGTGCTTCATCAACACGACTACCCTATGGCCTTGTCCTAGTACACATACTTTACTAAGGAGTAGACTAAGCATCTGAGAAGTTACACATCCAGAGTAGGCTTGAACATTGGCCCCTGCTCCATAATGCTTTTCAAAAGGTACTGAGACATCATCAAGACATATTAGTGAAACAGCCTCAAATGTGGCAAGTTTTAGGTTTAATACAAAGGACTCCCCAAAAAAAGGTAGCTGCATTAGAATAAGAACTGGTGATGACTGTCCTCTCTTCCTATTTTTTCCCCTGTATAGGCATATACTATAAAACTTATTTTAAGCATATTGTACACATAGTCTCAAGATAACAAAGTGCGGTAATGCTGTATTTTGAAAAAGGATTTTTATTTAGTAAATAGGGAAAAACAAAAGTGTTTTTCAAATAACATGCATTTATCTCCTCTCCAGAGAAAGTACCTTCCTTTCACAAAAGAGTTGAAATTTTGAGAAGTAAATGAACACGAGGGCTTAGTCAGAATACTATACATTAAGTTCCTTAAATTCTAAAATTGTCTTACCATTTTCAACATCCAGCACACTAAACAACAATCATCTTCTTTCATGGCCAATAAAAATAAGATTCAGTAAATAAAATTAAAGATGGGCTATTTTATCACATAAATGGAAAAAAAGCAAGAGTAATTTTTCAACTGATTTTATTTTACCTTGACAAGAGTCAATAAGAGAATATGAAATTGAAATACACCATCATTTCTCATAGTGTGGCTCTACAAACAGCAGTCACATAGAAAACCTTCCAAGGTCTTTTTCTTGTTTTGTTTTCTAAAGGTTCCATAATCTTATAATTTGGAAAATAATGTGTACTATCAAGAAATCTCTCACATTTCGTGAAATGAAGCATTTCCCAAATTTAGGTGACTATGGAACCCTTTTCAGACATCTTTTAATGTCCTCAGAAACAAATTCTTTACAGTTCTCTGGCTAATGCTGATCTGATCAATCCCTCCTAAGTGTATTAACTTTCTTCCCAAACCACCTTAAACTTCAAAATCAAACTCTCTGCTCAATGATATTGGAAAATTGGTTATATAAAGCATCAGAAAGCTTTTCTCCCAGTAACACAGACGCAAAACACACTACCATAATAGAAATGTGAGGATTAAACAGTAAATTATCAGGAATTATGTCAGGAATATACAAAAGACATATCCTTTCTAAGCCACAATTTTCTCTCACCTGGACTACTGCAACAGCCTCCTAACTGATCTACTTGCGACAACTCTTGTACCTAATAGTTAACTGACATCACAGCACAGTGTTCCTCTTAAAGCATAAATAAGATCATGCCACTCTTCTCTTCATTCACGGGCCTCTCATTCCATTCCTGTCTAGTGCAAACTCCACGTGCACCCCTTTATGATCCTGAGTGATCTACTGCACCGCCCCTCCTCTCCTCACAATCCTTCACTTCCTACTGGCCCTTGAGCTTACTGTGCCGGACATGCTCAGCACTCTCTCGCCCAGGGTCTGTGCACTGGCTTTCTCACTGTCTGACAGGCTCTTCCCTCAGGTAATCAAGTGGCTCATTCACTCTCCCCTTTGAATTCTGTGCTCAAATAGTGCTTTCAGTTCATATGACCCTTTAACACCAGTTAACACTCCCAATTCCTCTTAATAAAATTCTTTTTCCCACAGCATTTGCCAAATACATTGTAATTAACTGATTTCATAGTGTGGTTTTTTTAAAATAGTTTTGTGTTCTAACACTAAAATATAAGCTCCATGAATAGAGAACTTTATTTTGTTCACTGACATGATTTCTGACATCTGGCGTGCAGCAGACATTCACTAGATACCACTGAGTAAGAGCCAGGTGCAGTGATGCACACCTGTACTTCCAGCCACTCGGGAGGCTGAGGTGAGAGAAATCACTTGATCCCAGCAGTTTGAGACTAGCTTGGGCAACACAGCAAGACCTCATCTCTTAAAAAAAACAAACAAAAACTACTGAATAAAATATAATGAAACAAAAATAATTATTAGTTTATTTCTAGATCAGATGAAAAGAAATACTCTAAAAATAAACAAGTCTATAGTGAGCCTCTTTGGAAATAAGTAAAAATATAACTCATTGAATTTAACATTACTACTAAAATATTTTGCTATCTTAAAAATTCAGCTAGAAAAACCTTATACTTACTCTGATCAAGAACATGTTTATAAACTGATAGTTTATGAACACTTGTGAATATAAACTGACACTTAATATTAAACAGTTTGTTCACATCTAAAAGGCATGGATCAAGTTCTGCTGTAACGTGAACGTGGTACCCAAGCTCACAGCATCTGAGAAGGCTTATGGTTCACATCTAGCAAATTAAAGTCAAGCTCTCCGAATCTCCCCACCTGTGATCTTCAAAGATACGGTACTCCTGGAGATTTCTTTAAGGTATCTTCTAAGGAAATACATGAAAGGAAAAAAACCCGAAAAGGTCTAAGAAGAGCATCACTTAGAAAGGGCAAGTGTGACATCAAGGGCTATCTAAGTCAGTATGATTTACCCTCAGAGAAACCATACATATTTCGAAAGTTATCACATATGCTTCAATTCTTCCACGTGTATTCCATGGAAAATAAATTAGTATTACCTCGACTATCATCCATTTCACCATCCCTTGAATGCTCTGACTGGATGTCTGGAGGGGTCTGAAGGACAGCCACACTATTCTGATTTATAATCTTCAATTTCAATTTTGGTTTTGACCGTTTTCGTCTTGGAACTGTGACTGTGAGGCTCTGTAACTGAGTCATTCCTGATTCAGTCAAACACACACCATCCTGGGTATAGGTCTTGGGTGGGTCTAAAAATCACAAAATCCCAAGAATACAAATTTAAAGTTTCATTTTAAATTTGACTGATAGACTACTGTTTGAAAATATCTATGTCAAAGAAATGTGACCATAGTTCTATAAGGAAATTATTATCTATAAAATGTATGAATAACATAACGATGTCCAACTGAAACTAGCAATAACTGGTCAAACTTCCTTGGATTATAGGCAGAAAGGTTGCTGTTTTTAAAAAATGGTTTTCCTTGCATTTCTATTTTCATGTTTCAATAAAAGAACTTACAAAAAAAGCACTGAAGCTAAATGCAATGCTTCAACTACTCTACTATAAGCCTTTTGCTAGAAAAGACTAAAAGGTAAGGATCAATTTATATAAGAGAAACAAGAACACTCTTAAAAGCCCATCTGGAAATCAAAGTTATCAATATAATCACTTAGAGGGAGACAAATAATTACAAATCTTGTAGATTTAATTTTTAAATACACAAAACTGCTGCTCCTTAAAACAATTTCTGTACTATCCAAATGTTTTTATTTCAGATGCTATCAAATACAAGTAGTCAAAATAATGATTAATAAAAATATATTAATCACCATACTAGGATGATCAATTAAAAAAAGAGACTGAATTAATTCTAAAAGGGATATCTTTGCTAACTAAATCTTATTTTCTGATAACTTAACATAGTAATATACTAATGAAACCAAAGAAAGTATGGCATTAATGGTTATTTTCAGAGCTATTTTTGTTGCCAAATTGCTAAAATTTATAGAAATACTGCCCTGGTAAAGCTGGATAAGATAAATACTTTATCAAGTATAGAAGTGATTACCAACATTAGGGAATTTAGATTGAACATCCATATAATCAAAGCAAGTTTCATATAACATGTGGCTAGCTAGTTACACAAAAATTAAGCAAAATAAATAAAATTAAGCAAGTTTTACCTAGCTCTTTTACTTTTGTGACAATTTGTGCTACAAGTGAAGATTCACAGCAGTCTGAGGAAGGCACTGAAATGGAAAAAAAATCAGGTAATTTTTTCAGAAAAGGTGAAGTATATTTAAAGATTTACATATGATTAAAATTTGTTTCTCTCCTCACCCTATTAAAATAAATTCTTGAACACTAGAGTTAAAAGTGATCTTGAAAACAACAATACAACACAATAAGGAAAAGCAGTAAAAGAAATATGAAATTCAGGGAGGAAAAACTGGCAAAGAAAGTCAGTATTGGATTGTTACATATTGCTAATAACTACAAGATCACGTTCTTTGAAAACAAAATCAAAATTTTATATATATATATATATATATATGGTGTAGACTTCAGTTTATTCCTTTATTAAGGAATAAACTATTCTATACAAAGTTGGGATAACAAAAATTCATAACAAAAAATAACTTATTTTTCATAAAATACTTGTTCGAATAATAGTTTTACAAAAATAAAAAAAGAAGTAGAGCTAAGGCGACTCATTGGTTATGGAAAGCAAGATGCAAGTGAGTTGAGGAGAGCACAGTTTCAGTTTAAATTATCTTCTTACCATTAGACGCAGGCATATAGGGTCTGCACATGCTACAATCAAAGCCAATGTCTGCTACATTTTCCACTTCTTCCTCAGTGTTTAAGTTTTGACAAACCGCATGCATCCATCTAAAAAGACCATATTTGTACATTTTTCAAATAATTGAATATATTGAGAACTGTTTCCTTTTAAAAGCTGTAACAGGAGCTGACATGATGTCTTCAAGCTTAAAAGCCCTAAGCCGCACATTCTCCTCCTCCTGTACCCACCTCACCCTTTTCTCCTAACTATCACTATCGACACACGGACTTTCATGGAGCTGAGAAGGAAAGAAAACAGAATGAGAATAAGAACTAGAGAGGAGGCAAAACACATTACAAGGCTGGGATAATTATTTTATGATCATATATTGAATATATCAAAGACAGCAAGGAAGCTAGTTAGGGCAAGTAGAAAGGAATTCAGAAGACTGCAAATGGCAGAGTATGTATGTGCTCCGTGTGATGTCTCTAACCTGAAGTAGACATAACTCATATAAAGTGATGTAGAATGGTAACTGGGAAATAAAGCTAAGGAGCTTTGTAGGCAGTCCTGAGAATACTGTAATACTGACGAAATAATACTGTTAATACTACTGTATGTATACAGCTTAACTGCTGACAGAGCACAACCATATACCAATGAGAGCAAAGAAAACATTCTTGATTTTGAAACTGCACACATACATACTACTTAGGGAGAGTGGAAGGTGGTCTCTAATATCTAGATATCAACTATGTAGAGATTTAAGTAAAAGTGGCTTAAGGAAAACAGAATGTGAGACCTTTTTTTAAATCTAAAAAAACATTCAGAAACCCTCCATAAGAAAATACATCTGTGCAGACAATAATTCTGCATCTAATTTCAAAGGATTCATAAACCAGTAAAAAGTCCCAAGACAAAGATTTTTATTCTGGAATTGAGAATTCATAACAGGACATCACTTCTTCAAGTTTCTAGGTGACTAAAAAATCTGCAAAGCAAAAAGTTTTGCATCTTAAATTTATGATCAAGGAAAATTATTTTCCAATTTCATTTTGCTACGTTGAGAAAGAAAAGCTTGCAAAAGATGAAAAAACAACACAATACCTATCACATTGTCTACATTGCAGAATAAGGTCGTCTTCTCTATAGTTTCGATAGCAGACCGGGCAGGAAGATAAGCTCGCACAAGGAGCACACTGCGTGTAATTGTTTTGCCATTCACATCTTAGACCTGCAGATGTTGCTCCACAGTGTCTGCACCAAACACACCTGAAATCCAAATCCCCCCCCAAAGTCTCAATTTTATTTACATATTTAGATACTGTAATTCAGGAAGCTAAATACGAACAGAACAGGGGGAAATAATTCACTGCATGTGTGAAAATTTTTCTGATTAGTGATATCTACTGCAGTAAATGTATTATACAATTAAACGCTAAAACTAAACTGACATGAGAAAGTTCTGAACTTGAAAGACTGACATGGGAAACATAAACCCTAGAGTACCATTTGCACTTCCAGCCTCCTTTGGGAACTGTCTGCAACGGAGGGTCTAGGCAATAGGTGTGGTAACTTATGTCACAGTCATCACACAGCAGGAGTCGTCCCGGGTCGGTTGCCTTCCCACAGGCCTCACACACGGTGCACTCAAGACACCTCCAACCTTTGCTAAGAATCACTTTAGTGATCTGTAAAAGAAACAACCAGTCCATGTGATTTATACACTAACATAGATCTAATTCTGCATAATCAAATATACTATATAAATTAACATGGTGCTTATGTACCTAGTAGCAGAAAAGAGGAAAGCAACTATTAATAATAGTAATAACATTTATTAAGTACCTACAGTGCCCAGTACTGGGTTGGGCATGTTCACATATACTATAAAGAGCCCACCTATTGAGCAGAATAATAGAAAGTGGCATATATTTTAATGCTTTTAGCCCACATAACTACGTGTGTAGATTTAATGTCCACTATATTAATAGATATGGTGATTGGATTTTAAAGAAACCAAGTAAGCTGCCCCATTATTGTTGATACTGGATTTGAAAATACATCAACAAAGTCTCCATCTACATTTCCATTAATTCCATGCTTCTGAAACTTGTATACATAGACAATGACATGTACCTTAAAATCAAAAGAAAGAGTAACAGAAAAAAATATCAAAAAATTAAGGTAAACATGAGTTCTCAGACATTTTATAATCTTGGAGGATTTTCAGCCTGTGAAGCTAGGACTTCTGAAGTACACATTCACTCCTCTACTTATTCGTCTCTGTCTCAAGGGTCTAAGTTAGTAGAAAATTTGAGTATCTTTGTATTTCTGTTAAACTCCTCAAAGAAGTCACACCACATAACATTAAGAATTTTGAATCAACTTCTTAAAGATCTAGAAAGCCTAGCGTCTACAGATAGAAAGGAGCAAAGTGCCCACATTATGATACAGCAAGTAATCAAGGTACAGAATAAAAATTCTGATCGCGAAGTATATGAAAGCCTAAACGCTACCAGAGAAGAAAATAAAACAGTTAAATTCAAAGAACAATTTTCAGAATGCCATCAAACATCCTAACTCCAGATGCTAGAATAGAGCAACAGTTTCCAAATTCTTTAGGAAAATACTTTTCGAAGTACGATTCTTAACCTAAAGAAGCAACTAAGTGTGAAGGTAGAATATCTTCCAGACATAAAAGGACTCAAAATTCATCTCCCATATACTCCTAACAAAGTTACTCAGAGATACGTGGAACAGCATGAGGATGTATATAAAGAAAAGGATGATGTAGTACCCAGAAAGCAATGGATCCAAAAAGGGCATCACCGGTCCAGGGAAGTTTAAAGATAAGAGCTGAGCAGCCCACCTAGAAGCTACTGACACGGAACAGAGCAGGGGAACAGAATGTTGAGGAAGCAGGTAGGATTCTTCCCAGAAAAAAAAAGTACTTGGCAAAAATAATTTGAGATGACAGTTCTTCCTTAATGGGCAAAAACAAAACAAAAAACATATGCAGAGTCCCTAATGATTATTTTCTTCTTGCTATCTAAAAAGTCCATGAAAAACAAAACAAACTCATAGTATATTATATAGATCTGCAGTGAACATTTACTAAGTCATAACCAATACTTAATTAATTTAACCAAACACAGTAATACAATTATATGGGAAGATGCTGGAAGGAGGCAAGGGGAACACATTAGGAGCCAAATCAGAAGTTATTTATTTATTTATGGCAAAACGTCAACAAAATCTAACAGATAAAGCAGGAGCACCAGCTTATTATTTAGAACTATAGTATTAACTATGAGAAAAATGACCTGAAAGGATTAAACTGGTTGCTTCAGATGTGGAGGCAGAGTAAGACAGTGGTTGGTTGGTTATCACAAGGGCTTTAATGTCATCTGAATTTTAAACATATTAATTATTATTATTATTTCTAAGACTATAGTCTTAGAAATAATATCAACAATAATGGGGCAGCTTACTTAAAAATTAGTCTTAGATTACCAAGTTCTATCACTGTCTCAAATGAAGGAAAGGGCCTAAGGAAGAAAGAACAGGGTGGCTGAGAGCAGTGGCCGGCAAACTTTTTCAATGAAGAGCCAGACAGTAAATATTCTAGGTTTTGAGGGTGACAGGATCTACTGCAAGTATATAACTCTGCCAATGCAGTGCGAAAACCACTACAGACACATGTTAACAAAAGAACATGGCTACATTCCAATAAAAGCTTATTTGCAAAAATAGGCAGTGGGCCAGATTTGGCCTTGGGGGCCAGTTTGACAACCCCAGGCTTAGAAGAAATGAAGATCTGATAACAAAGTGGAAGACAGATCTAAGGTGCATAGTGGTAGAAATTTTAAAATATTTATTTTTATTCCTTTTTTTAAAAATCTCACAGATACCTACCCTGTGGTCTTTTTACAACCAGACTCTCAAGTTACTTGGTTTGTAGTCATTCTTCAACACACTACACACTGTGGTATCTGAATCAATATCCACTGAAACTGCCCAAGCCAGTCTGAACAGACCTTCTGATTTCCAAATCTAATTGGTGCATTAGCGTTTGTTACTCGACCTCTGTGCAGTACATCAACACTTAAACAATTTTCCCCTCTCGAAATTCCCTCTTATCCTAGTTATCAGGGCTCTACTGTCAATACATTTTTTTTTTCCATTGAACCAGTTTAGCCTTCACTTTTAAGAGTTCTTACAAATAGGGTATTATCTAGGATTCCATCCATAGTACCATGGTTAAAGTTGTGACAAATGTGTTTTATAGTTTACAATGGACATCTGGTTCAACTATGATGGACCAACATAAGATACTAGAAAATTGGACAAAATATATGAAACTGTTTTCAGAAATTGGACAACCCGCAGTACAGGACTATGGTCCTCTCAAAGGAGGGAAGCACAAAAGGTAAGTTCCGTGATATTATCCCTACAGACATCTTCCAGAATGCTGCCCAGTGAGGGAGAACACCAGCCGAGCACAGTGGTCTCACTGAGTTTAGGACTCATGGCGGAGGTTCTGTGAGGCTGAGGCAGCTGAAATTTGCAGGACACAATACTGGAAAGGAGAAGCAATAAAGAGTAAAAGCTCCAGAAATCAACACAGGATTCCCCTGAAACTGTAGGTTGAACACCAAGCTATACTTCTACAAAGCAAAAAAAGGACCCACAACCAGAGAAAAGAATTTCTACAGACAATTTGTAAGATGAACAATTACCAGAGGTTGCACAAGGCTGGAAGATGTGTGAATCTCAAGCAGAGTGCAAAGACAGTGGTGATCAGGGGGTGGGATTTAGTAGAGATTCTAAAAAGTCCATGTCCTAAGTACAGGGTTAATCTGGTGACAGAATAGCAGTTGCCACAGTGAGGTCTGGGGAACCTCAGTGGGTCTGAAAGATCGAAATAATTTTCATAATAATACTAAGATATAATTTGCCTTTTTCCATTTAAGTTCACTCACAATTATACAGCGGTGTTGTACAGAGGCTACATAATAACATCATTACACTGGCATTGTGCAAGTTGTGCTTCTATATTTTTGTATCATAAAATGTTTCCAATTTCTAAAATGGTTAATATTCTAATAGTTAACAATCCTCATATACAGAAACCCTACAGGTCCTGAATAATTTTTAAGAGTGTTATGGTTCTAAGACCAAACAGTTTGAAAATATCCACCTTCAAGAGAAGACTTTCTAGATCTACCAAGAAAATTTAAACGAAGTATCAAATGGATCAAACTTATCCATCAACGATTGCCTACTGCTACAAAAACTCAAGCTGAGACAATTTACATATCCCTAGTTTATTTCTGGATATTCCTGTATTTCTCAATCAATATGGCTGCAGTACTCTGTACTGTCCAAAATGCTGTTAGTGGCATAAAAGGAACCACCTCCAGTTTAAAAAAAAGAAAAAAAAAAAAAGATTTAAATTCCAATAAATAGCTGTTTGATAATATACTAATTGTATGCTTTTAACTTATGGAAGTTCCATTTAACTCATCTGTAAAATGGGAATTAAGTAATTGTTGGATGAGTTAAAAGAAATATATTCCCATCTTGAAAAGGATATTACTCAATTTTCTTTGGTCAGAAATGTAAGTATTCTAAAAAGTTCTAATTTACTTCTAGTTTCTAACAGCAACAAAACTTACAGAGAATTTAGAATATAAAGATGCAAAGAAGAAAAGAATTTGTTCTATACAGTATAATTCTAATTTTTAAATTGGCTTTATATAATCTGTGCACTTTTTTAGTCAACATACTGTGCACAACTAATTTTTAGAGACTATATAAACTAAATGTATTATTCTTCTATTTTGGGTAGATTAATTATAATTTTTCACTTTGATTTCTAAATTCACAAAAACTTGTATTACTCTAAAAAAGAAATACTAGTGTAGTTATCTGCAAAGAATTCCTAGGGGAATACACGCTGATTTGTTTACTATACTGACATTTTAGGTAAATTGAAGTATGTTTGAAGAGCAGGGGGAAAAGAAAGAAAAACCACTTGTAAGTTCAGACGATTTATGATGATAAAAACTGAGGTTAGTATAATATTCATACTACATGGTACGGCAGCATGAGAAAGGATTTGGTTGTGGAGTACACAGCAGGACCCCTGGCCTACAGCTATACCTTCATGTTTACTTCCAGTGACCATTTGTTACTTTATTCAAATATACAAGTTTCATTGAGTTCTTGGGGGGGGGGGGAACAGAACCTTAGGTTCAATAGCTAAAGTACTGATTGAGACACATCCATATTTAAACGGCCTTTAAAACCAAGCACATAATTATCATTTAAAAAATTCCTCAGTAACTCTCTATCCTGAAATGCTTAGTATGGAATATTACTGAATTGCATTAAATATAACATTTGTTTCGTTCCTTTCAGCTCTAAGAAGAAAATATCCTTTTGTATACAAGTGAGAGTTGAACAGTGAATGTGGAAGAGACCAGGATGGACTAACGAAGTTTACCAAGTACTCTAGTTGTTCTCAACTTTTTAATCAATCGACAAAATGAATCAACTAAATCTAATGTCTTAGCAAATGTTAATATAAATTTTATTTTAAATTAAATGCATGTATTTCTATGCTTTACTCACATACTGTCATATATGTACAAGAACCTTAACTTGACTAATTTTAAAAACTGTAAGCTGCATGTTACTACTCAAATCAAGTCAAAATTCAATACACTTTTGTTAACTCACTTAATTTAAGCGTGTTTACCTTAATACTGACACAGTATGGATGGTAACACTGACCACACTGAGAACAGGCAAGTAATCTTCCTTCTGCTCCCTGGCCAAAACTGCCACAAACTACACACATATCCTGAAATCAAGAACACATCAACATATTTTAAAGTGGAAATTAAGCTAAGAATATACAAATTTTACTTTAAAAATACTTTCTGAATTAATATAGCTGTACAGGTAAATATTAGATGACTTTTTGTGCATATGGGATGAAGTATTAATAAAAATGTACAAGGAGGAATTAAAAAGTAGAACACAGTAATTAAGTTCAAACCTGATTCAAAGTGAACTTGTCACTACTAGAAAACAACACAACTGTATTGTGCATAGAGTTTTCTTCTTCATCCTTATTTGATGAAATATCTGCAGTAGACACCTACAAAAAGCAAAGTACACAAAACATTAAGTTATTATTTTACATGTATTGCATTTAACTGGAAAGCTTCAGAAAATTAATATTCACAGGCCGGGCATGGTTGCTCACGCCTGTATTCCTAGCACTTTGGGAGGCCAAAGCAGGAGGACCATTGAGGCCAGGAGTTTGAGAACAGCCTGGGAAACAGTGAGATCCCATCTCTACAAAAAACAAGAAAAATTAGCAGGGGATAGTGGCACACGCTAGTCAAGAGGCTCAGCTAGTCAAGAGGCTGAGGCAGGAGGATCGTCTGAGCCCAGGAGTTTGAGGTTGCAGTGAGCTATGATGCCACTGCACTCCAGCCCAGGGCGACAGAGTGAGATCCTGTTTCAAAAAAAAATAAAAAAGAAACAAAGAAAAATCATACTCAAAATATAATTTCTGTCAAGGTCTAGACTAATAATTCCAAATATTATTATTAATGCCATGATAATACCATAAAATTATGAGTCATGACATTTTTATTCACATAATTGTCTTTCTTAGAGTTACAAGTCCTACAGATCTGGAAGTAATTAAGAAAATATAAATCTGTCTTTAGTAAGACATGATTACCCAGAAATTCTAATCAAGAAACTATAAAATTATATGTGCATACACATCACACAAAAAACTATAAAACTGCTATACACTATGAAATTGTATGTGTATACACATACACACAAAAATTTATCGCTCTATTTTAGTCACATAAGACCTGTAATGTGGCTAGTCCAAAGAGATGTGCTACAAGCATGAAATACACAACATTTTATGAAATCTAAGTACCAAAATAGAATGTAAAATGGCTCAGTAATTTTGTACATATTACATATTATGTGTGATATACAATATATTCATATTTTAGATGTATCAGTCAAAATGATATGCATCAAATTAATTTCACCTTTTCACTATAACTTTTTAATGTGGCTACTGGAAAGTTTTAAATTTCATGTGGTTCTCATTATATTTCCATTAGCAGTACTGCTTTACAATGGTATTTTGAACAACTTATCAAAATTTCAGGATTAGCCAAAGGATTACTGACCATAGATGTTTGTTTCTGGACTTGGTTATATTTGACTAACTCAACTAAGTACTCACTGGCGTAACAGTTTACAGAGTGTTTATCACGAAAGAAAGCTCTGAATTAGATGCTGTAAAAGAGAATAGGGAGGCCAATGCCAATATCATAAAATATGATCCTCTTCCCTTAAAAAGTTCACAGCCTAGCCTAGAAAGGCAATGGTGAAACAAAGTTACAGTCAAAATCAAAACATAAAGTAATAAAATTACTTTTCTCGAGGGATGATCGAAAGAAGATTAAATAGAAGGAATATGTTACAGTAATATTTTCAACTTCAAGCAAGGCAGCTTTAATGGACAGTACTATTTTATGATAAGAGCAATTTATAGTCATTAAAAATTCTAACGAAAAGGGAAAACAGTAAGCAACCTAAATATTCATCATTAGGGAATGCTAAAACAACAGCAAATCCAAACTTCAGAAACTTATGCAACATTTAAAACACAAGAAGGTAGAAATTTGTAAGGACGTCCATGGGAAAAAAAAAATCACCAAGATGTATTACTGAGGGAAAAATAAGCTGAATAGCATGTAAGGTACATCGTTGTGGTATAAATGCATGCAAAACCATTATATGTAGTCTACCAGCACATATAATGGTAGAATCACAAGAAACTGCAGGCTCTGCAGGTCAAAAATGGTGGAATGTTGGCAATTTCACACAGATCAACCTAATCCGTAAATACACCAAACTGATAACATGAAAAAAATAAGGACTGAGGAGGAAGTGGTGGTATACTTTGATCTACCTATAACACTTTAATTTGTTTTAATAAAAGAAATGCATTCATGCATTATATATGTACCTCAAAATTAGCTTTTTAAGATTTTGGGTTATCGGCTGGGCGCAGTGGCTCAAGCCTGTAATCCTAGCACTCTGGGAGGCTGAGGCAGGTGGATCGTTTGAGTTCAGGAGTTCAAGACCGGCCTGAGCAAGAGCGAGACCCCATCTCTACTAAAAATAGAAAGAAATTAGCTGGACAATTAAAATATACATATAGAAAAAAAGATTAGCTGGGCATGGTGGCGCGTCCCTGTAATCCCAGTTGCTCTTGAGGCTGAGGCAGGAGGATCGCTCAAGCCCAGGAGTTTGAGGTTGCCGTGAGATAAGCTGACGTCACGGCACTCTAGCCCAGGCAACAGAGTGAGACTCTGTCTCAAAAAAAAAAAAAAAAAAAAAAGATTTTGGGTTATCATCCAAGATGATCCACAAAAGTACAATAATCATCATTAGTAATATCTATTAAGATTAAAGATACTTTAATCTTTAAAGACTACTAAGATTAAAGCAACCAGTAATTCAATCACAGGACTTACGATACATTGAGAAGATTGAAATACATAATGGTGGAAATGGCTAAAATATAAAGTATCCATTTCTACCTCCTCACCCCCAACACAGAAACTCAACACATTTTACATATGAGTAGCCCAAATTATAAAAATGTTATTCTTATTTGTGAAGGAAAATTTAACCAGAGAATTTTTTATTGAAAATGATCAACGAGGTTGGAATATGATATTCCCAATATAAACCTGAACAAAGTCTGCAGCAGAAAAGTTAAATGTTCCTAGATTCAAGTGATGGTAGTGGGGGAGGAGCATATTCAAGTGAGTACTAAAAAGCCAAGATTTTTTAAATAGCAATTGTAAATGCAAGAAAGAAAACAATATCTAGCTTGATGACTCATTGTTTTTATTTTATAATTTATGTCATGACCTTTAGGCTGCTAGAAAAGTAAACCTACCTCAAAGTTGAAGGCAATTTTTTGAGAAAATATGTGCTATTGCCTGCATAGAGATTAGTGTGATGTGTCAAAGATAACAGAAAACTGATCTAAATCTCACAAGTTGGAGATTTCCAATTAAGGGTATATAAGAGTAAACCAAAAAAGAAGAACAAATTAAACTCAAACTGACAGGAAAGGAAATAATAAAGATCAGAGTGGAAATCAATGAAATAGGAAGTAGGAAAAGAAATCCATGAAAGCAGAGGCTGGCTCAAGAAGATCAATAAGGCCAGGCACGGTGGCTCACACCTGTAATCCTGACACTCTGGAAGCCCGAGGCCAGAGGATTACTTGAGTTTAGGAGTTTAAGAACAGCCTGAGCAAGAGTGAGACCTGTCTCTACAAAAAAATAGAAAAATTAGCCAGGCATAGTAGAGAAGGCCTGTAGTCCCAGCTACTCATGAGGCTGAGGCAGGAGGATTGCTTGAGCCCAGGAGTTTGAGGTTGCTGTGAGCTACAATGATGCCACCGCACTCTATCCAGGGCAAAAGAGCAAGACTCTGTCTCAAAACAAAAAAAAGAAAAGAAAAGAAAAAAGATGATCAATAAATAAATCTCTAGCAAGACTGATCAGTACCAGGAATGAAGGAAGTGACATCAGTACAGATTCTACAAGTATGAAAAGTGTAATAAAGAGGTGTTATAATCAACTCTATGCCTATAAATGTCAACTTAGACAAAATGGACAAATTCCTTGAAAGATACAAATTTATGCAAAAGGAAACATTATTAACCTAAATAAATGCCTATCAAAGAAAATGAGTTTGTTAAAAACCATCCAGGCCAGATGGCTTCACTAATTCTATGAATAACGTAAGGAAAAAATATTTCCAATACTACACTTTTCCAGAAAACTGAAGGAGACTATACTTTGCAATTCATTCTATGAAGCCAGCAATTATGCTGATACCAAATTCATTACAAGAAAACAAAACTACAGACCATGAACTCCCTCATGAACAGATATAAAAAAACCTAAAAATTTTAGCAAATTAAATTCAACAATATATAAAAAAAGACAAAGCATCATAACCAAGTGAAGTTTATCACAGGAATGCAAGATTGCTTTAGCATATAAAAAAACCAATCAATGTAATTCACCACATCAACAAAATATATTTGAAATTTGCTAAGAGAACAGATTTTAAGTATTCTCATCCTGGCTGGGCACAGTAGCTCACACCTAATCCTAGCACTGTGGGAGGCCAAGGCACGAGGGCTGCTTGAGGTCAGGAGTTTGAGACGTGCTTGAGCCCTGAGCAAGAGTGAAATCCCATCTCTACTAAAAACAGAAAAAATTAACTGGGGGTAGTGGCACACTTCTGTAGTCTCAGCTACTTGGGAGGCTGAGGAAGGAGGATCGCTTGAGTCCAGGAGTTTGAGGTTGCTGTGAGCTAGGGCTGATGCCATGGCACTCTAGCACAAGCGACACAGGGAGACTGTCTCAAAAAAAAAATTTTTTTTGAAGTATTTTCACCACAAAAAACGAAGGTAATTATGTGAGGTGACATGTTAATTAGCTTGGTTGTGGTAATCATTTCACAATGTATATATCAAAACATCATGTTGTACACCTTAAATATACATAATTTTATCTGTCAGTTGTATGTTGATAAAGGTGGGAAAACTAAAAAACCGTATCATCATCTTTATAGAGTCAGAGAAAGCATTTGACAAAATGCAACATACACTTCTAGTTAAAAAAAGAATTCTCAGCAAATTATGAATAAAAAGGTCCTTGCTCAAACTGATTTAGGATGCCTATTAAAAAACAAAAATGCCCCAAAGTAGATCTAACGCATTTAAATAAAGCCTCGTAACATACCAACGAATGAATATTTATCAATCCAATTTTTTAAAATAAAAGAGCAAATATATTACATATTAGCTATTTGGACAGAGTTGCCATAGAAAGAGTCAAGAGGAAGGTAAGAAAAGAAGGAAAGGGTGAGAAGGTAGAAAATATCAAAAAACCCCAGAGGTTTTAAAAAAAAAAAACAAAAAACCACAAAGTAGAGATAGAGTAAAATAAAATTAAAAAATTAGCCTATTTATGTGACTCTTAGGATCTAAATAACTTGCTACATGTGCGATCATCATCATTAATTGACATTTAAAGATTATAGTAAATATAAATGAAGTAAGCCTCACCCCAGGTAATACAACAGCTCCAATTCCACTTTTTAGTTTTGACCTGCCTCTGCCCCCTCGTCCCGACAGTCCTGCACCGCGAGGTCTCCGCTTTCCTGGAAATCCAGATCCTCGGCCCTATATAACACATAAGGGAAAGTCAACATTCTGTAACAGCCCAAAATAATTTTTAAACACAAATGTGAGACAAGACACTTGATTAAATGTTACACAAATACTCACTTTCATTTTGATTAGACGATAAATAATAAGAGACCAGGCTTATTATCTGTATCTTTAAATAGGTATTCCACAATTTAAAAATATAAAAATAAAATGCTTATAACCTTAGAACCAAACTTTGGGTCTGTCGCTGTGTATGTTTTCCATGAGGAGGCCTTGACATTATGTTTCCATTTCCCAATCCTACATTCTAGATTGCTAGAACAGCTAAAACCCAATCCAGATTATTTCAACATGCAACGAATTAGATTCAACATAAAGCATAAGGAAGAACTCCCTCGCTAACTGGTCTCTCTCAGTGATTATAGTAATAGCTAACATTTACTGAGTACTTACTATGTAGTGATCTACTCTCAACAATCCCATATAATAGGTACTATTTTATTATATACCCATTTTAGGTAAGTGTACTGAGGAATAAAAAGATTAAGTAATTTGTCCCAGGTCATTAAGCTAGCAAGTCTGGCTCCAGTGTCACTAGTTTGTAACCACTATATTGTATTGCTACACTGCATGAAAGCTCATTTGCTAGTATATAACAATATTCCTCTGCTGTCATTAAGTCCATTTCCTTTACTATTCAATAGCTATCTTATGAACTGAACATGTCTATTTCATTCAACCGTAATATTTAGAGGAAAAACTATTTAAAGATAGGAAAACTGATAGAAGGGTAAAAGCCTTGCTTTAAATTTAAATAATCTGGATAATAAATTTGAAATGGAAATAATTTATCTCACTTTTTACCCAAGAAAAATCCTATGAGAAAACATGTTAAATTCCCTAATATTTTAAAACATAAGCACCAGGATATGGGGTTTACCCCTTGTCTATAGTCAGATTTACGTATTACTCTCCCAAAAACACCTGGAACCTATACAAGTAGATATATTATGTATACTTAAAATTATTAAGATGCTCAGGAAAATACTTTCTGATCTTCTTTCCCCTAAGAAGTTAAATAGTATGTTATATCTTCAACTGATGTCATTTATCATAGTTTAAAATGCTGAACTCATTTCCTATTTAGCAGAATGTTTTCTAAGTCAATGATTGATAGTTACAGTGTGAGCATAAAACAGATACACATGAAAAGGGAGGGTAGAGTGGTTTTATTCCCTTCAGTTGTAATTAAGTACAGCCGGCTCCCAGTTTCAAACTGCCTCTCCTTGTCTTCTCTTATCCTGCTCTCCTTTAGACCCTCTGAGAGGCACATCAGCTTCTCTCAACAAGAGGTGGATGGGGAAGGGTTGGATTGGATACTTTGTTTTTTTAATAACAGGTAGGTATAAAAGATCTTTTAAAAAGTTAAAGTCAGTGATTAAAAATCAAGACTATAGAAATCTCTCAATTTATTCTCCACAATATCCAATGTTGACCAAGTTAAGAATAAGTGAAAATCAGTGGAACAGTTTACAAAACTGTCAAACAAGTCATCTTTTACACTCTCAAAATAAACATTTATACCTCAACATTTTGGATGATATCAGGGAGATAGAAAATAAGAAATTGCAATGTGGAACTTCTTCCAAATCCCTGATTAGTGTAAATTAAACATCCATATTTCAGAATTATATTAAATATAGAAGATGAATAAAACTGTCTTCTCTAGTTAATATTTTAATTTTGGAGATAATACCTTTTCAAATTAATTTTACCTTCAAAATGCATCAGACTGCTAAATTTACTTCAAGAACTAGCAGAGTCATTGACCAATGACATGAAAAAACGGTCCTATGATTTTTAAGGTATTAACACAGACAATGAAATCTGCCACAATTCTAGTATTTCTTCTCCATTAGAACATGTTAGTGGAGTTTTTCCTTTGTCTTTTTCTAAGCAACAACATTTTACAATATTGTGAATGAAAAAGTCCTTAATTACCTTTTGGCCTATGTGACAAGGATTTCCCTGTCACAGAAACACTGGTAATTACAACAAAAGGAATCACCTATAAAAAGAGGTATTAAAAATTTATACTTGCAAAATTGAAATTTAACTTTCTCCTAATCCAGATTTTTTAATTCAAGCATGTTATTTCTTTACATTAAAATTTTTAGATTAAGAAAAAGGCTCTGGAAACTGAATCTAGAAAAGAAAGGTTTAATCTTAACATCCAGTAGGACAAAACAAACCAGAAAGAAATGACATATGAATGAAAATGCAATTTTATTTACCACTTTGATGCTCCAAATGGCACTGCCAGGAAGCTGCCTGGGTTTAAAAATTTCCCGACCTTCTGAAATGTCTGGGGACCAGGAAGGTGGGCTCACTGTATTATGGGTACTCCAAGCCCCCTAGGATATGGCAGGTGAGAAAATAGATGTATAAAACTCAGCAACATAAAAGGTCAAAGCCAGCAACTAAAGAATTATAGAACAGCAAAAACAAATGCAAACGTATGGAAATTTGGGACAAACTGCTTCAAAGTAGGGAAAATAAATTTATCACTTAGTGACTTAAATATTTAACTTAAAGTTATACAATTAAGTATAACTTAAGTGTTTGCTGCTACAATTAACATTAAATATTGTATTCTGGTTGAAACATCACTACAATGAAACATTTAAAATTAAGGTTCATATGCAATTATTGCACCAAAAAGTAAGTAAAAGTCAATCATACTCTAAGAATTAACACTAGAAGAAACTATATGGGGATTATTTTCTTCTAATAGTTATCATTCTATTTAAAAGGAGAAATGGATAAACTTAAAGAATGTTACGTTCTATTGCTATTATAAATTGAACCAGTAGGCTAAAGACTGGAATCAGAAATTCGAGCGATCAATAGCTGCATATACGTTAAACTGTGGAAAGTTAGTTTGTAACCTTAAGAAGCAAAGGGCCTTATAATCTTAGCGCTTAATTACTCTCCCTTAAGTGATCACTAGTTGTGGGGCTTGGTTTTGATTTTTATTTAGGGGAATGAATACTTTACAGACATTACATACAAGGGACTGATTTAAAAAGTGAAAGAATGTTAAAGCAAATTGTCCTAAATTTGCAAATTAAAATGTCTAAAGTACTTGATAAATTATACAGGAAGTAGTATCTTATTAAAATAGTTAAAATAAAACTAAAGCATTTCATTTCCAAATAACCACAGTCAGCAATAACCTGAGCTAATCTGATGAAGATGCTTAACGGCAAATGTTTACTCTACAAACAACACAAATGTCAAATAAAGATTCTATTTTAAATTAGGTAATTCTACAATGTTTGCTATAATTTTACCAATTAAGTGACCAAAACTTAAGACAAGGTACACAGTACTTACCAGGTTTCTAGATTATCATCAAATTAACAAATAGTACCCCATTAGTCACATAAAAATACCACCAGGAGTTAAAATAAACAGAAGTGTTTGACTACTCTTTGGGAAAAGAGATAGTTAATGGGATAACACTATTTTTAGAAAAACCACCTAAGGGGGAGACTGGTTTCACTTTTAATTCATAAATTTAAACCACATAACATTTGAAGTCCAGCAATCCAACTTATTCTCTCTAGCAAATACTTTTTAACCCTCCAGGATTACTCTTCTTCAGTTTTCTCCCTGACCCATGAAATCTAACCTACTTTCTCCAAGCTCAGCTAATGGCTATGCCGATTTCACAGAGCAGCAACCACTGCAAGTGCAAGTGTATGGCCTCACATTCCCATTAACAGATCAACCTGCTTCCGTACCTGTGTCTTCTTCCCCACTGTTTTTAGTCCGGTGTCTTCAGTAAGCTCTATGGTGCCAAAGGCCATTTCTCTGCTCTCTTTTCACGTCTGGCATACAGCTCTGTTGGTTCAGCAGCTGCACCCATGTGGACATTCCACTGCCCTCCCTGCTGACCTTTCTTCATCTCCTATGCAAGCTCTTCTTCCACCTGACCTCTAACTAAAGCCCTCATGTTTCTCAGGGCTGAAGCCTAGCCCCTAGATGGTGATATCTACAATGAGGGCTTTAGACGTCATCTTGGAAGTTGTAGCCCACATCACATTTCTAGTTTTAACTTGTTCTGAGATCTCCAAGTTGATGTGATTTTTGACTTGTTCACATTTCCATTTTGTCACACAAAACCTCTTCAGTTTACCATGTCTAAAATCTCTCCCTGAACTGGTTTCATCGTGTAGCCTTCTCCAATCCATATAAATGGCATCCAGTCCTCTGATCAGAAAGCTGGGAGTCATTTGGTTTTGTTCTTTCCCCTTGTCACTCTCCTCTGCCTCTTCAATCCTCTCCCCTACCATTCCCTCAATCCAAATCATCAGTGAACTCAGAACATTTGAGATTCAAGTTTTGTCTCTGATCATTCCACTTGCTGTGATTCTACCAGCAGCCCCGACCTGACCACCACCCTGCTGCAACAGTCTTGGTTTTCATGCTTCTCCCTCACCTGCATGTACTCAAGCCTTTCTCCACACAGCAGCCGGAGGAACTTCTCAAATACATAAATTTGATCAAGCAAGTCACTACCCTATTGCAAATCCTTCAAATGCTCAGTGCACTTAAAAGACAAAACTTTCCCACTGCTCCCTCCAGCCTCACCTTGTGGCACTGTCTCCCTGCTGCTGTGCCCCAGCAACCCTGGCTTCCTTACTATCCCCTTCAAACACCTTTTAAAAATGGCTGACTTCCTCTGACCCTCCAGGTAAGGCCTTATAACTACCTTCCTCATCAGGAGGCCTCTCCTTACCACTCCAAACGAACCATCGTCTCCCTTGCCATACCTTTAGTATCTTCTATTGCATCACCACTTGAAGTATTTTACTGTTTATAGTTTGTGTAGTGGCAGGAAATGGGGGCAAGAGATACCTAAATTCAGTTCCATCAGTATTTCCATCGGTTGTTTCCTGGATATTTGGCTAGCATGTATCTTAAATTCCTTTTGGTAGTTCATTTAATGTTACTGTCAGTAGACAGTTCTCAAAGTATACCATAAAGTTATATTCTAAGATAAAAATGATATTGAATAATTTTATTTCAGAAATAAGAATTTTCTGGTGATTATGTATTATTCATAATTTGAAAGTTAGCTTTGATGCCAAAAGCGTATCTCATTTCAAAAAGCATTTACATTTCATATAACATGGATGAACCAAATGAAGGGCTTTATAGATCAAGAATGTTTGGATGCCATTTCAGGGATAATTAGAAAATCACTCAACTGCTATGAAGAACTGATATAATAAAAGCTTAATAACATTATGAATTTTAATAAGTATGTCATGAGACACTGGAAAATAGATTATGTGCAATTTGATAGGAATGAAGAAAAATTATGATTATACTTAGGTATTTTTGACAAAAAAGAAATTACTTAATATATACTTTAGACCTTAAAACTAAAATAGAGCTGTAATTATCAGAGTTCAGTTATAAATTATCCTACAGGTCTCAGCTTTGATCCAAAAGAACTTACACAAAACCATTCAGAAAAGGTTAGCTGCCCCTGTAATAGATGTGCTCTCTTCCAACAACCCTACTGGAGCACTTACCATGCTGTAATTATCTGTTGTCATTGGACTGTAAGTGTGATAAGAAGAGATCATGTCCCTTTTCTTCACTGATATGTTATGCACCCTATTTAGCACTTATTGAACATCTATTTTTTCCACCAAGCATCTATTATCTTCTTTGCATGCATGCATGAATTCACCAATAAATACTGTACCTGATATGAAATATACTAATCCCCCCAGTTATAGCCTAGAACCTTGGATTTCCTCACCTATAAAAAAATATTGATCTATCCAATGCACTGTTACTTTCAGATTATCTACAAACTGAATTAAAAGCAAAAGAGTTAAAAATATAGCCATCAGTAAATTGTAACAAGAGCTAAAAAGAACCAACTTGCTATCAAATTCTACAGAAACTTAAAGAACAATACACCTGGCAAAGACTGAATTAGAACCCCAAAATAATTATTTAATCCCAAATTGTTTAAAGTCGTTAAGCTTCTTTCTGCTGAGGCCAACTTCTCAGGTAAACTTATCAACTTAGTAAGTTATACAGGTGTTAAAAGGACTGTGGGGTAGGGAAGTGGGAACAATAATGGCAGATGGAGGACAGGCTATTGGGGTAACTTTCTATGAAAAGTCAAAACCAGTGCCACTATTACAACCCAAGAGTAATTCCAGTTTTAAAAGCAGGACTTTATCCTGCCTGAGGAATCTTCTTAAAATAAACATCGTTTATTTAGTTTGTTTGTTTGTCTGAGACAGAGTCTCACTCTGTTGCCCGGGCTAGAGTGTCGTGGTGTCAGCCTAGCTCACAGCAACCTCAAACTCCTGGGCTCAAACGATCCTCCTGCCTCAGCCTCCCAGATAGCTGGGACTACAGGCACGGGCCACCATGCCCGGCTAATTTTTTCTATTTTTAGTTGTTTGGCTAATTTCTTTCTATTTTCAGTAGAGGCGGGGTCTTGCTCTTGCTCAGGCTGGTCTCCAACTCCTGAGCTCAAGCGATCCTCCCACGTCGGCCTCCCACGGTGCTAGGATTACAGGCATGAGACCCCGCGTCCAGTCTGTTTTTATTTTTAAAATAAAGTTAAAGTTGGGACTGAGAGTCTGCTTAAGGAACTCCCAGGTTATGCTGATATCCCTAGTCTGTGAGTTACACTGTCTGCATGGCAAGGGCTTAATCCTGAATTCTTCTAGAAAGCATGCCACAGCTGGCAAGCCTTGCACTGCCTGTTCCCTCCAGTGTCCTCTGCTTTCCTGCAGTTTCCCATGGCCTCCCCTATTGCAGCACCTATCACAGATACTGTATTTAATGGGCCGTTGACTAGTTCTAAAAGCACGTACAACCACTATGTGGCTTTGAATTGGGGAAATCTACTACATGTTGTATTTACTGTAACCATTGTCTGACATGGTCAAGACTCAAAGTTATTTTCATTGGTACATTTCAGTACAAAAAGTTATTAGCCAATCTGTTTGGTTTTAGGACCACCACTTCGGAACTACATTTAATACACAATCATTATAGCCTTCTCAAGTCTCCATTTTAACTTCATTATTCTCAGAATATCTGCATTGTTCTGCAAGAGAAAATAAGCAGTGGTATATGCTGTATGTCAGGTACTTTACATGTGTTACCATTAAATTCTAAGAACATTCACATGATATAGTTTTATAGATGAAAAAATTAAAGACCCACTTCACAGAGTAATGTGCTCAGTGTCACAAAATAATGGAAAGATAATGGTTTGAATCTAAGCAACTATGCTATGAAAATTCATGCTGAATTTTTTTAATCTTTTCGAGAATCAATTAATTTTAGTAAAAAATAAACAATATAAAACAAAAAAAGTCACTTTTTAAAAAGGCAGCATAGTATTTAAACTAGAATACATGTTGAAATCAGTATTGGCATCTTTTATTCTCCAGGAAGAATAGGAAACAGATGTTTATTTACTAACAAAATCTTCTTTAATGGGTTCCAAGACAAACTATCCGATATATAGGTTTTACCTTTTGGGTATCAAAGAATGGACAATTAAAACTGTCCAGGGTAGGTTTCTTTTCCTTTAAAGAAATATATATTTCTTACAGAAATGCATGATGTCACTGTGTATACATTATATCAACCAATGTTTCAAAATTCACTTATGTTAATTGAAAGCTAGGTATGAAATAATCAAATTTATTTTAATTAAAATCTAGCTATGAAACACCTTACCAAGAACTGAATCTCTCCTTATTCAGAAAGCATGAATACAAATCTAGTTTTTTATTTTAAAAACAAAAACTAAATAAAATCAAAAAAACTAATGCTTCTTGCCAAGGGATTTGCATTTACAAACCAGAAATGGTGTATATTATTTTTAAAAAAGAAAGAAAAAAACTGCTTACTTGTAATTGTACAAACTACAATCCTCCATAGCTCATCATTCTGGGGGTGTTTTTTTATCTCACAAGAATCGATTATGAAAATGATACGTTATGTGAAACACTTCAGTTAAAATGCTATTGCAGTATACAAGTATGTTATAACATTCCATGGTTCATAATAAAATTGTTCAAATTGATGAAAAATAAGAAACTGAGTTTACAAAGTTATGGGAAAGTGGTTATGATCTAATGAAGTACTCTTTGGATACCTACTCTATTAAAGAAATTTCACCTTCTCTATGAGAACTCCTCAATAGAGTTCAGTCTTAGAACTTATGGAAATTCCTAAGCTTTCCACATATATGATGTTAACAATAAGAAATCGTAGAAAAGTAAAACTCAAAAATGACAACTTGTAATTTGTCTAAAATACTGTACCTATGTTTTCTTTATGAGATTTTCTTGAAATATTTACTGCTAATATTTCATTGAATGTTTAATACTTCTGTACCACCATGAAAGCAATCAGCACGTGTGTCTGAACTAGATCAGTCATGTGATTACGTTAAATATTTTCCCATAAAATGTGATGATAAATAATATGTTATAAAATTACAAGATGTAACACAAATAATACAAGATGACTTAAGATTTCTATTATCTTAGAATTTCCAAATGAGAATGGATAAATACAACTGTGGAATAAGAGAAACAGAATGAAGACAGAAATAAGTAAAAACAAACAATATGATTTACTATGATAAAATTTTCTGTTCCATTTTCATCACTTGTTAAGAGCATTTCCTGTACTATTATGTTTAATGCATAAAAACAAGTGTACATTTCTCCGATTCAGGACTCCACTTTCAGGGGTATAGTCAAAGAAGATTCTCAGAGGTTGTGTTTTAATTGTCTAGAGTGGAGCCATTACATTGATGTTTTAAAAGCTCCCCAGGTGATTACAATAGGTGGCAGGTTCAATAAACATTTTTTTTTGATTTTTTTTTTTTTTTTTTTTGAGACAGAGTCTCACTGTGTTGCCCTGGCTACAGTGAGTGCCGTGGCGTCAGCCTAGCTCACAGCAACCTCAAACTCCTGGGCTCAAGCGATCCTCCTTCCTCAGCCTCCCGAGTAGCTGGGACTACAAGCATGTGCTACCATGCCCGGCTAATTTTTTCTATATATTTTTAGCTGTCCAATTAATTTCTTTCTATTTTTGGTAGAGATGGGGTCTCGCTCTTGCTCAGGCTGGGCTCAAGCTCCTGAGCTCAAACAATCTGCCCGTCTTGGCCTCCCAGAGTGCTGGGATTACAGGCGTGAGGCACCGCGCCCGGCCGAATTTTCTATGATTTTATACAAATGGAGTCATGTAGTATGTACACTGTTTTGTTTGGTATCTTTTCACTTAGCAAATTCTTCTGAGATGTATTTGTGCTGT